>NW_026846588.1:842939-854202 GCF_025583915.1 Anolis sagrei ordinatus | reverse complement strand
ACAGAGCTTCAGTTATAGTGGAAGCCTACGTTCACATCAAAGGACTCACACTGGAGAGAAACCCTATAAATGCCTGGAATGTGGACAGAGCTTCACTCAGAGTGGAGACCTACGTTACCATCAAAGGACTCACACTGGGGAGAAACCTTATAAATGCCTGGAGTGTGGACAGAGCTTCACTCAGAGTAGAAGTCTACGTTCACATCAAAGGACTGATACTGGGGAGAAGTCCTATACATGCCTGGAGTGTGGGCAGGACTTCACTAATAGTAACTGTCTACGTTCACATCAAAGGGCTCACACTAGGGAGAAACCATAGAAATGTCTGGAGTGTGGAATAAGCTTAATTCGGAATGTCTCTCTGCATTCACATGAAAGGACTCACATTGAGGTGGAAACCATATATATGCATGGAGTGCAGTCTACGTAGATATTAGGGTTGGATAGGTTCTGTTTGGAAAAACCTGAAACTTGTAAAAACCTACCGACTTTGGGGGGGGGGGGATCCAAATTTGAACCACTTACCTTTTTTCTTCATAAATATTCCATAATGTTTGGATATCTCCCAAGGTTATTTTAATTTTCACAACCATTAAGCAACTTTTGTAAAGTCTGTTTTAAAATTTCATGCTTCCCTTCCCTGGGTGATGCAAGGGAGGGATGAGGTGGGTGTGGTTAAGCACAGCCATTGTTGTAGTTTGTGAAGGGCAGGCCCCCAATGGTAGAGATTGTAAAAGTCCCTGCTGTTAAACTACATTTCCCACACTGCCTTGCTGCTCATTAGCCAAGCACAAGGAAGCCAGAATGGATGTCCAAAGAACTTCTAACTGTGCTAAGACTCAAAAGAGATAAGCACAAGAAGTGGGAAAAGGGAGAAATCACCAAGGAAGAATTCAAACAAATAGCCAACACCTGTAGGGAAAAGATCCGCAAGGCTAAAGCACAAAATGAGCTCAGGCTTGCTGCAGACATTAAAACAATAAAAAAAGGCTTCTTTTCTTATGTCAGTATTTTATTTGTCGTGTCAGAACAACCAGTCTAACAGAACAAAGCAAACAAACAGAAAAATACACAACTTGTGAGTTTGGTAGCTGGTTAAATGTCCTTTGACCAGTATCTGGCCCCTTGGAGTGCTTCCGGTGTTGCTGCAAGAAGGTCCTCCATTGTGCATGTGGCAGGGCTCAGGTTGCATTGCAGCAGGTGGTCAGTGGTTTGCTCTTCTCCACACTCGCATGTCGAGGATTCTACTTTGTAGCCCCATTTCTGAAGGTTGGCTCTGCATCTCGTGGTGCCAGAGCGCAGTCTGTTCAATGCCTTCCAAGTCGCCCAGTCTTCTGTGTGCCCAGGAGGGAGTCTCTCATTTGGTATCAGCCATTGGTTGAGGTGCTGGGTTTGAGCCTGCCACTTTTGGACTCTCGCTTGCTGAGGTGTTCCAGCGAGTGTCTCTGTAGATCTTAGAAAACTATTTCTAGATTTAAGTCGTTGACGTGCTGGCTGATACCCAAACAGGATGAGCTGGAGATGTCTCTACCTTGGTCCTTTCACTATTGGCTGCAACTTCCCGGCGGATGTCAGGTGGTGCAATACCGGCTAAGCAGTGTAATTTCTCCAGTGGTGTAGGGCGCAGACACCCCGTGATAATGCGGCATGTCTCATTAAGAGCCACATCCACTGTTTTAGTGTGGTGAGATGTGTTCCACACTGGGCATGCGTACTCAGCATCAGAGTAGCACAGCGCAAGGGCAGATGTCTTCACTGTGTCTGGTTGTGATCCCCAATGTCAGTAGAAAAAGGAAGAACAAGGAGGTGATAGGGCCTCTTCGAGGAGAAGATGGGGCAATGCTGACGGGGTAGGGAAAAGGCAGAACTACTTAATACCTCCCCCTCGTCCGCATTAAGAGCTGAGGCAGGCCTGGAGTGGAAGAGCCCCTCAGTCAGGCTGAAGCCTGGTAGCTGCCCTCCGGAACTGCTTGGCTCCCGCTGCCGAGCTTCAGTCTGACCGAGGGGCTCTTCCACAGGCCTGCTTCGGCTCTTCATGCGGAGGAGGAGGAGATGCGGGTGGGAGGCTTTTTGGAAATCAAAACATAGAGCTGGAGATGTACTGGGAACGAAGTGAAAATAAGACTAGGACGCGGAACAATGGCTTCAAACTACAAGAGAGGAGATGCCATCTGAACATGAGGAAGAACTTCCTGACTGTGAGAGCCGTTCAGCAGTGGAACTCTCTGCCCCGGAGGGAGTGTGGTGGAGGCTCCTTCTTTGGAAGCTTTTAAGCAGAGGCTGGATGGCCATTTGTCAGGGGTGCTTTGAATGCAATATTCCTGCTTCTTGGCAGAATGGGGTTGGACTGGATGAAGGCCCAGGAGGTCTCTTCCAACTCTTTGATTCTATGATTCTATGAAGTGTAATGAAAGGAAAGAGGCTTGCAGACTGCGATTTTCATAGATCCTGGGCTCTGCTGGCCTCTGCTGGGTGTCTGCTGGTGTGTTAATTATGCAGTGTGTTCAGAGATCCTCTCACTTGCCGCTGCCCTTGGCCCATTTTACACTGCCATATGAAATCCAGATTATCTGCTTTGAATTGGGTTACATGACAGTATACTCATATAATCCAGTTCAAAGCAAATAATGTGGATTATCTACTTGGATATGAAGCCCCGGTGATGCACTGAGCTGCTGAACTTGCTGACCTAAAGGTCCACAGTTTGAATCCAGTGAGCAGAGTGATCTCCAGCTGTCAGCCCCAGCTTCTGCCAACCTAGCAGCTTGAAAACATGCAAATGTGAGTACATCAATACGTACCGCTCCAGTGGGAAGATAATGGTGCTCCATACACTCATGCTGGTGACTTGATCTTGGAGGTGGCTATGGACAACGCCAGCTCTTTGGCGCTACAAATGTAGATGGCTTGCAAATCACTCTGCAGAGTCTGATGACTAGACTGAATATCAAGGGGAAACCTTTACCTCTACTTTGATAATCTGGATTACATGACAGGAGGAAGAGGAGGAGGAGGCGGCGACACAGCTGTCCCAACGAGTGTATCACCACCTCTTCCTCCTCCTCCCCATTGACAGCCAAGGCAGGCCTGGAGTGGAAGAGCCCCTGAAGTTTCCCCAGTGCCAGTGCTGTTTTTTCCCTACTGCACATTCATGTCTGCCATTAACGACGCTATTCTGAAGTTTCGAAAGTGTTGGAAAATTCCAAACTTTTTTCAGAAAAATTCAGAATTTGATTCCGAATCGAACCACCAGTGCCCCTACATCCAAAAAGAGTTTTGAACCATTTTTTTAATCAACCAAGCCTAATAGATACCATAGAATCCACACTGGAGAATCTTTCTAACATATTTATTTATTTAGGATTTTTCTACCCCTGCAACACAGACCCAAGGCAGCTTGCAAATCAGTATATCAGGCAAGAAAATCCTTCAATCAGGAATATGTAAAAAGATAAAACATTAATCGACAAAATCCAAAACATTAGGTAAAAGCATAGCCTCCTCCCCCCGCATGCGCCCCCCCCCCCCCCAATATCCCAATCATTAAAATTCCCAAACGCCACCAATGGTTCAGCTAAAAGCCTTGTTAAATACAAATAATGACTGCCTTCCTAAAGCTGAAAAGAGACGGAGCAGCTCTTTGTTCTTCAGGGAGGGATCCAGAGTGCTGGAGCTGCACCCAAGAAGGAGCCTTCCCTAGTTAGGCATCATTGCATACTGGTGGGGGCTCGCGTGGCCATTTGAGTTTCCCCACTGGATCTACGTTTGCACCCTGGGATGTGTCCGGGGGACATGGTGCTCCAGGTAGGCTGGACCGAAGACATATAGGACTTTATGCGCAATGACCAGATTCTTGAATTGAGCGCAGAGCCAGGCAGTCAACCAACGGAGCTGCTTCAGGATATGCTCCCTGAAGTTGGTGCCCGTCAGAATCCTGGCCCCTGCTCTCTGGATGAACTGTAATTCCCAGACACTTTTCAAGGGCAGGCATACCTAGAGCGCACTGCAATAGTTTATTCTGGATGTAACCAACGCATGCACCACGGAGGCCAGGTCCAGAGTTTCCAGGAATTGGCACAGTTGACACAAAGCTTTAATTGTGGAAAGGACAACCTAGTCTCCACTGCCACCTGCGCTTCCAGGTTTGAAGCAGAGTCTAGGATGACTCCCAAATTGTGCACCTGAGATTTCAGGGGAGTGCAACCCCCAGATCCAGATCAGATTGAAACGGCATTCCCAAGATGGTTTTTTAAAAGAAGGGATCTAACCACTGCTTCTTCCAAAACAATGGGGACCAGGCCTTGATCTAAAGAGGCATTAATTAGTTCCCTTATCCAGATCGCACTCCCTTTGGCTTGCTTCACCAGTCACGAGGGACATGGGTCTTGGATGCAGGTGGTAGTATTCCATTTCTCCAAGGATCCGGTTGGCAGCTTCAGGTGAAACAAATCCATGCAAACAGGGGTGGGTTAGGGAAGAGGCCCAGGAGAGCGCATGAGACTGTCTGTGACAAAGAAGTGACTACATAGGAAGGTGTGGAAGGTAGCTGGGTGTGTTTAGACTAGAGCTCGTGATAAAGTGATTCATAGGAAGGAGTGGATGATTGTCGGGTGTGTTTAGTCTAGTGAGAGAGCGTGTAGGTTAGTTTTAGTTGGCTGAGTGAATGGTGGGAGAGGGAGGAGAGTGTGGGATTGTGGAGCGCTTGGGAGTGACTGATTGTGTCGGAAGTTGAATCTGAGTGAGAGCTGGTGGGAGTGGTTAGATACGAGTGCTGTGAGAGCTACCTCTTAGACATAGGAATGGGTGAAGCGGAGTCTCATGCGAAGAATGATCTATTGCACTTTTACGACCTCCTGAGGGAATCGTTCAATCATGTGTTGCTCCAACTCAGGTTTTTGAACGAGAAAATGGACCACCTCCTTAGAGGTTTTGCCTCTTTCTCAGGAACTTCAGTGCAATCCAACCGCCCAAAGACTGTTAATCTTTTGTGTGCAGATCTGACTAAGGACTTGTGCTCAAATGGGGAGAAAGGCACTCTGGATCATGGGGATCATGGGGTGGAAGGAGGAATGAATGATGAGTTGTATGAGGGAAGGGGAGAATCCCTGGGCACATATAGGAATGAGAACATTTTGGAGTGGCAGCGGACTGTGATGGCCACTCAGAGGACGACCAACAATACAACATCAGACCTTATGGTCCAGCCAACCGCAGTTTGCACTCAGGACCAACATCTCCTAACAGACAATTTTGCGGTGGACATTGCTGACCTAATGGTAAACAGAGGCAGATGGACCTCTAAGAGGGCAGTTTGTAACTCCTTGGCCCAAATCCTAGGTAAAAGATCACAGGAAATAAGACTAGAAGCCATAGTGTGGTTGTGGAGGGATTATCAATCATCTGACCGCTCCACCCGTCTTCAAATCACACCAGAAGACAGCTCATGGCTTGGCGAGCTAATGGCAAAGCGATCTGGCCTAAAGAAATGGGGCATCACCATCAGAAGGGTAGTTGTGGACCCTCATATACGCCCCTTGTTTGATTCCGGGGTACCTTCTCGCCATGTTCCATCAGGTCCCCGTGTGAACTCCACAGTTAGCTCCCCGGTTAGGGCCCCCCCTCCTGGTTCGTACCATTTTGAGACTCCATCTGCCCCGGTCGCCCCCACTCAACCAGCCACACTCCTCCGCTCGAGAACGCTTCCCCTGTTCAGCCCACTCAGCTCCCTTGATGTTTCACTGTCTACCTCAACATCAGAAACATCCCTTCCTGACGCCCAAGGGAGATTATTCCCCAGCCCTACTTCTTCTGAGAGCTGACTAGCCACAAATTCCAACCATGTAGGGGGAGGGGGCCCGGAGGAGGGGGGCGCCATTCAGGTCGTGTGGGGGAGGAGATTTGTGGGTCACCAACATCCCAGGGAGAAGCGCAACAGGGTTCTTGCGACCCTGGAGAAGGTGGGAAGTGGTAGGCTCCATGGCAGTCCCCTCGGTCTTAAGGTCCTGCTGATCAATGCCAGATCCGTTAATGGTAAGACCGCGGCCATCCAGGACTTGATCCTGGATGAGAGGGCGGATCTGGCGTGCATTACTGAGACCTGGTTGGATGAGCTGGGGGGAGTAAATCTCACTCAGTTATGTCCACCAGGTTTCGGAGTGCATCAGCAGGCCAGACAGGGGGGGTGGGGAGGAGGGGTCACAGTAGTCTTTCGGCAATCCATCGCCGTGATCAGATGCGCTGTTCCGCAGGCTTCTGGGTTTGAGTGTGTCCACCTGAAGGTGGGGAGCCGTGACAGTGTGGGGTTCCTGCTGGTGTACCGCCCACCCCGCGACCCAGCAGCTTCCCTGTCTGAGCTAGCGGAGGTGGTCTCTAATTCGGCCTTGGTTTCCCAGCGCTTGGTGGTGCTGGGAGATTTTAACATCCACGCTGAGACCACCCTGTCTGGCGCAGCTCAGGACTTTATGGCCACCATGACGACCATAGGACTGTCACAAATAATATCTGGACCCACCCATCAGGCTGGACATACACTTGACCTCGTTTTCGTGGCGGACAGCGAAATGATTAGAGTGGAAGAACAAAACATCCTTCCGGTGTCATGGTCTGATCATTATCTGATCAGTTTTAGACTTGCTGTGACCCTCTCTAACCTCCGCAGGGATGGAGGGCCAATTAAGATGGTCCACCCCAGGAGACTGATGGATTCGGATGGATTCCTGAGGAATCTTGGGGCTCTTCCTGCCTTGGAGCCTGGCGATTCTATCGACGCCTTGGTGACTCTCTATAATGGGGAGATGTCCAGGGCGATAGATACGATCGCACCCGAACGCCCCATCTCGTTGCGTCGTGACAGGCCATCTCCCTGGTTCACCGGGGAGCTGGTTGTGATGAAGCATACGAGAAGGGGGCTAGAGCGCAAATGGAGGAAATCTCGGGACGTGTCTGATCAAGCACGGGCTAAAGCCTCTCTTAAGGCATACTCCGTGGCTATACAGGTGGCCAGGAAATCATTCACGACCACCCGTATAGCGTCTGCAGCAAATAGATCATCGGAGCTGTTCCGGGTCGTGGGAGAACTCCTTCACCCACCTGTGGTGGAGGGGGTCACTGACAACCCAGCAGCTCGGTGTCGCGATTTCGCACACCATTTTGCAGGCAAAGCTGCCCAGATACGCCTTGAGCTCGACTCCAATTTCATCGCAGTGCCAGAAGAGGTGACGGAGGCATCTGCTTGTCCAATTTTGTGGGATTCTTTTAGGCTTGTTCTTCCTGAAACCGTGGAAGAGATTCTTGGGGCTGTGAGGGCGACCACCTCTTCTCTAGACCCGTGCCCATCTTGGCTCATTAAATCGGCCAGGGAGGGGCTGGTTGATTGGTTTGTATTGATCATTAATGCATCGTTGGAGCAAGGGATTTTTCCATCTAATTTGAAACAGGCTGTGGTTCGCCCACTCCTCAAAAAGGCTTCCCTTGACTCCACGGTGCTGAGCAACTACAGGCCAATCTCCAACCTCCCTTTTTTGGGTAAGGTGCTGGAGCGGGTGGTCGCCTCCCAGCTCCAGAGCTTCTTAGATGATACCAACTACCTAGATCAGTCACAGTCTGGTTTCAGGCCTGGTCATGGCACCTAGACAGCCTTGGTCGCCTTGGTGGATGACCTCCGCAGAGAACTGGACAGGGGGAGTGTGACTCTGTTGGTTCTCTTGGACATCTCAGCGGCTTTCGATACCATCGATCATGGTATCCTTCTGGGTCGTCTCTCTGGGATGGGCCTCGGGGGCACGGTTCTGTCGTGGCTCCGGTCCTTCCTGGAGGGACGAACCCAGATGGTGAAGCTGGGAGACGCCTGCTCGGACCCCTGGCCTTTGACCTGTGGGGTCCCGCAAGGCTCTATTTTGTCTCCCATGCTTTTTAACATCTACATGAAACTGCTGGGAGAGGTCATCCGAAGTTTTGGAGTTGGGTGCCATTTCTATGCAGATGACACACAACTCTACTACTCTTTTCCACCTAATTCCAAGGAGGCCTCTCGGGTGCTGGACGAGTGCCTGGCCGCTGTGTCGATCTGGATGAGGAGGAACAAGCTGAAGATCAATCCCGACAAGACAGAGGTCCTCCTGGTCAATCGTAAACCGGATCAGGGTATAGGGTGGCTACCTGTGTTGGACGGGGTTACACTCCCCCTGAAGCCACAGGTCCGCAGTTTGGGTGTCCTCTTGGATTCATCGCTCACACTTGAGGCTCAGGTGTCTGCGGTATCCGGGAGGGCCTTTGCACAATTGAGACTTGTGCGCCAGCTGCGACCGTACCTCGCGAAGGCTGATCTGGCCGGGGTGGTCCATGCCTTGGTCACCTCTAGAATGGATTACTGCAATGCGCTCTATGTGGGGCTGCCCTTGAAAACGGCTCGGAAACTCCAATTGGTCCAGCGGGCAGCGGCCAGGATGCTAACCGGGGCTCATTATCGAGAGAGGTCTACCCCTCTGTTTAAGGAGCTCCACTGGCTGCCATTTATTTTCCGAGCCCAATTTAAGGTGCAGGTGCTCACCTACAAAGCCCTTTATTTATTTATTACTGGTGCTTTTACCCCGCCCTTCTCAACCCCCGGAGGGGGACTCAGGGCGGCTTACAAAAAAGGCAGAATTCGATGCCTATACATAATAATACATAGTATACAAAAATATAAAAGAACGATATACAAAATGTAATTAAAACGATTATCACAATAAAACATCAGCACTGGTACCTAAGACATTGTATAAACATCATATAAAACATCATATAAAAGTCATTCTTATAATCAGCGTTTCGTTTCCAGAGTTCCACATAACCAGTCCGTTAGTCATTTCCTAGCCATCAATGGAGTTCTTCTTTATTTACCCGCTTGTCCAAATGCCTGGTCCCAGATCCATGTTTTTAGTTTTTTCCTGAAGGAAAGGAGCGTAGTTGCAGATCTGATTTCCCCGGGGAGAGAATTCCATAGGCGGGGGGCCACCACCGAGAAGGCCCTGCTCCCCGTCCCCGCCAATCTCACCTGTGATAGAGGCGGGGTCGAGAGCAGGACCTCCCCAGACGATCTTAGGCTCCGGGGTGGGACGTAGAGGGAGATCCGTTCGGACAGATACACTGGGCTGGGACCGTATAGGGTTTTATAGGTCAAAACCAGCACCTTGAATTGTGCTCGGAACTGGATTGGCAGCCAGTGGAGCTGACACAACAGGGGGGTGGTGTGCTCCCTGTATGACGCCCCAGTGAGCAATCTGGCTGCCTCTCGCTGGACTAGTTGGAGTTTCCGAGCAGTCTTCAAAGGCAACCCCACGTAGAGTGCGTTGCAGTAATCTAATCGGGATGTAACAAGAGCGTGGACCACCGTGGCCAAATCCGACTTCCCAAGGTACGGGCGCAGCTGGCGCACAAGTTTTAATTGTGCAAAAGCTCTCCCGGCCACCGCTGAGACCTGGGCTTCCAGGCTCAGCGATGAGTCCAGGATCACTCCCAAGCTGCAAACCTGCGTCTTCAGGGGGAGTGTAACCCCGTCTAACACAGGCTGTAACCCTATGCCCTGTTCGGCCTTACGACTGACCAGTAGGACCTCTGTCTTGTCTGGTTTCAATTTGTTAGCCCTGAACGGTTTGGGACCACCCTACCTGCGTGACCGCATCTCCATCTACGAACCTACACGCTCACTCCGGTCATCTGGGGAGGCCCTGCTCGTGATCCCACCCACGTCGCAAGCGCGCTTGGTGGGGACACGGGACAGGGCCTTTTCTGTGGCGGCCCCCCGGCTTTGGAACACCCTCCCAAAAGATCTTCGACAGGCCCCTACTTTGGCAGTGTTCAGAAAGAATCTAAAAACTTGGCTGTTCCGATGTGCCTTCTCAGATTAGGAACTCCCCATCCCCAAGTCCTAGAAGCACTTTAGTATAATTAAGATCGCTGCACACTGCACTTATTTTAATCCTACGTTCCTCCTGCCATCTCAGCACTTTTAACACTGTACCCACTGCTCTGGCCAGCCCAGTTTTAAAGTGTCCTGATGTATTGTTACTGCTGTTGTTATTTTGCTTAACTATTTTGATTTGCTTTTGTTTTGCTGTTGTGTTATGTTTTGTTGTACTGTGTTTCTGAGGCTTCGGCCTGTGTAAGCCGCATCGAGTCCTTCGGGAGATGCTAGCGGGGTACAAATAAAGTTAATAATAATAATAATAATAATAAAGGGTTTCGGCGATAGAATCTTCAAAGTGCCACCACTGAGAAGGCCCTGTGTCTTGTCCCCACCAGTCGTGCTTTCGTGAGGGGTGAGCTACCACTGAGAAGGTGCTGGGATCCCATCTAGGTCATCTTCGCTTCCCGCCTTTCCTTTGACCTTCGCCCTACTAAAAGTGACCAGAAGCCGTTGTGATGCCCGGGGGAAATTCTCTGCTTCCCCCGAAACCCGTTCCTGATTGACTTATCTGCATGAAACAATAACTGTTGATTCCCTCATCCCGCTTTCTGAGCATGTCTAGCGGGAAGAGGAGGTCAACAGAAACTTGGAAAAAGGATTGATTAAATTCACAAAGACAGCGTTGATCCCTTTTGAGGTCCGCTGTCTGACCCAATATTTACTCCCCCCCAAAGCCATTTCAACAGGAAAACCTTTGTTTACTGCAATCACACCCGGCCGGCCAGAACAAAAGCTTCGCATTCCATCCCAGCTGGCCGGCCATAATCCCATCAGTTCTTCATTATGTGTGTTCGTCCCGCCCCTCTCGCTCCTGATTCGTCCATTCTCGGGAGCAAAAGGAGCGTTCTGATTGGCCCTCCAGAGGAGGAGAAACACGCTGATTGGCTCGGAGGTGGGGCGGGCCGCCAAGCCTCCTCCCAGCTGTTCTGCAGCCAGCCAATCAGCGCGAAGCCGGCCGGCAGAGGGCGGGCGGGAGTTTTGAATTGTTTTCTTTGTGTTTTCCTCTATAAAAATGATTGTAACCATCCTGGCTCTATGCTTGTGGTGGAATTATCCCTGCATTGCATCTGATTACAGCTGAATCACAAATAAACTTCGGTCGCTGATTTCTTCCGCCTGGTGAGGTATTATTATTATTATTATTCTTTTTATTGTGGATTGGCAATTTTCCTGGCCTCACCAAGGTATCCAGGGCCCTTTTGGCGCGGTCCTCGGGTCCTTCTCTCTTGAGGGGACCCTGCTAAAAGCAGCTCGATATCAGAAGGAGACTCAACGTTCTCCTCTTCCTTCCTACTAGGAAGACCTTCAACTGCCACT
>NW_026846588.1:817131-842839 GCF_025583915.1 Anolis sagrei ordinatus | reverse complement strand
AGGCGGCGCCGGGTGGAAGCCTGGCCTCGCCCACCCGGCGCCGCCTCCACCATTTGCGCACGCCTTCCTTGCCACCAGGGATCGTCTGTTACAGAGGAATGAATGGCGTCCACTCTGCTGCGCTCTCTGTTCTCCGTGGGAGAGCAGAGAGCGCTTCTCCCTCCACAGGCTTCTCCATCCCGCGCTGCTCTGGAAAGGTTTGGCCCAATTCTATTGTTGATGAGGTTCAGAATGCTCTGTGATTGTAGGTGAACTACAAATCCCAGCAACTACAACTCGCAAATGTCAAGATTCTATTTCCCCCATACTCCACCAGTGTTCACATTTGGGCATATGGAATATTCGTGCCAAGTTTGGGCCAGATCTTTCATTGAATCCACAGTGATTTATGGAGGCAGGTGAACTACAACTCCAAAACTCAAGGTCAATGCCCACCAAACCCTTCCAGTATTTTCTGTTGTTCATGGGAGTTCTGTGTACCAAGACTGGTTCAATTCCATCATTGGTGGAGTTTAGAATGCTCTTTGATTGCAGGTGAACTATAAATCCCAGCAAATACAACCCCCAAATGCCACCAGTGTTCACATTTGGGCATATTGAGTATCGTGCCAAGTTTGGTCCAGATCCATCCTTGTTTGAGTCCACAGTGATCTCTGGATGTAGGTGAACTACAACTCCAAAACCAAAGGACACTGCCCACCAAACCCTTCCAGTATTTTCTGTTGGTCATGGGAGAACTGTGTGCCAAGTTTGGTTCAATTCCATCGTTGGTGGGGTACAGAATGCTCTGTCCTGCGTCTTCAGGGGGAGTGTAACCCCGTCTAACACAGGCTGTAACCCTATGCCCTGTTCGGCCTTACGACTGACCAGTAGGACCTCTGTCTTGTCTGGATTTAGTTTCAATTTGTTAGCCCTGAACGGTTTGGGACCACCCTACCTGCGTGACCGCATCTCCATCTACGAACCTACACGCTCACTCCGGTCATCTGGGGAGGCCCTGCTCGTGATCCCACCCACGTCGCAAGCGCGCTTGGTGGGGACACGGGACAGGGCCTTTTCTGTGGCGGCCCCCCGGCTTTGGAACGCCCTCCCAAAAGATCTTCGGCAGGCCCCTACTTTGGCAGTTTTCAGAAAGAATCTAAAAACTTGGCTGTTCCGATGTGCCTTCTCAGATTAGGAACTCCCCATCCCCAAGTCCTAGAAGCACTTTAGTATAATTAAGATCGCTGCACACTGCACTTATTTTAATCCTACGTTCCTCCTGCCATCTCAGCACTTTTAACACTGTACCCACTGCTCTGGCCAGCCCAGTTTTAAAGTGTCCTGATGTATTGTTACTGCTGTTGTTATTTTGCTTAACTATTTTGATTTGCTTTTGTTTTGCTGTTGTGTTATGTTTTGTTGTACTGTGTTTCTGAGGCTTCGGCCTGTGTAAGCCGCATCGAGTCCTTCGGGAGATGCTAGCGGGGTACAAATAAAGTTAATAATAATAATAATAATAATAAAGGGTTTCGGCGATAGAATCTTCAAAGTGCCACCACTGAGAAGGCCCTGTGTCTTGTCCCCACCAGTCGTGCTTTCGTGAGGGGTGAGCTACCACTGAGAAGGTGCTGGGATCCCATCTAGGTCATCTTCGCTTCCCGCCTTTCCTTTGACCTTCGCCCTACTAAAAGTGACCAGAAGCCGTTGTGATGCCCGGGGGAAATTCTCTGCTTCCCCCGAAACCCGTTCCTGATTGACTTATCTGCATGAAACAATAACTGTTGATTCCCTCATCCCGCTTTCTGAGCATGTCTAGCGGGAAGAGGAGGTCAACAGAAACTTGGAAAAAGGATTGATTAAATTCACAAAGACAGCGTTGATCCCTTTTGAGGTCCGCTGTCTGACCCAATATTTACTCCCCCCCAAAGCCATTTCAACAGGAAAACCTTTGTTTACTGCAATCACACCCGGCCGGCCAGAACAAAAGCTTCGCATTCCATCCCAGCTGGCCGGCCATAATCCCATCAGTTCTTCATTATGTGTGTTCGTCCCGCCCCTCTCGCTCCTGATTCGTCCATTCTCGGGAGCAAAAGGAGCGTTCTGATTGGCCCTCCAGAGGAGGAGAAACACGCTGATTGGCTCGGAGGTGGGGCGGGCCGCCAAGCCTCCTCCCAGCTGTTCTGCAGCCAGCCAATCAGCGCGAAGCCGGCCGGCAGAGGGCGGGCGGGAGTTTTGAATTGTTTTCTTTGTGTTTTCCTCTATAAAAATGATTGTAACCATCCTGGCTCTATGCTTGTGGTGGAATTATCCCTGCATTGCATCCGATTACAGCTGAATCACAAATAAACTTCGGTCGCTGATTTCTTCCGCCTGGTGAGGTATTATTATTATTATTATTCTTTTTATTGTGGATTGGCAATTTTCCTGGCCTCACCAAGGTATCCAGGGCCCTTTTGGCGCGGTCCTCGGGTCCTTCTCTCTTGAGGGGACCCTGCTAAAAGCAGCTCGATATCAGAAGGAGACTCAACGTTCTCCTCTTCCTTCCTACTAGGAAGACCTTCAACTGCCACTGTTTTTTGGGGGGGATTCAACATGTTGCGCCCGTATCTCGGGAAGTCTGACTTGGCCACGGTGGTACACGCTCTGGTCACATCCCGGCTTGACTTTCACCAAAAACAAATTAAGGAGCAAGCTGGATGCCAATCTGGATTTACATAATCAGCTGTCAGATATAAAGCCCAATATAAAGCCGCTCTCTACGTGGGGCTGCCCTTGAAAACGGCCCGGAAGCTTCAGCTGGTTCAGCGTGCGGCAGCCATGTTACTAACTGGAGCGGGATACAGGGAGCACACAACACCCTTGTTGTCCCAGCTCCACTGGCTGCCGATTTGCTACCGGGCCCAATTTAAGGTGCTGGTGTTGGCCTACAAAGCCCTGAACGGCTCCGGCCCAAAATACCTTTCAGACCGCATCTTGGCCTATGAGCCCACGAGGACCTTGAGATCGTCTGGGGAGGCCCTTCTCTCGATCCCGCCTGCCTCACAGGCATGCCTGGCGGGGACGAGAGAGAGGGCCTTCTCAGTGGTGGCCCCCCGGCTGTGGAACACTCTCCCTACAGACATCAGGCAGGCGCCCTCCCTTTTGTCCTTCCGAAAAAGCCTTAAGACATGGCTGTTCGAGAGGGCATTTAATTAAGTGCTATAGTAATGTGGTAAAGACGACTGGAATGGTACAAGGAATACGAGATTGGTCACGATTCTATTACGAGACGAAGCGGATTAGTTAGTGTAATTTTAAATGTTGTATTGTTGTATGGTTAATATGCTGTTGTACTTGTCTTTGTGTGAATTGCCTTTTGTACTGTACACCGCCGTGAGTCGCCCGAGTGGGCTGAGAATGGCGGTTAATAAATGCTCCAAATAAATAAATAAATAATAAAATGTTAACATCAAATGTTATATTCCTGTTTCAGAGTCCAGAGACCTTTGAGGAGATGCATTTCGCCACATCTCAAGGAGATCTGGCTGCTGTTAATGCCAAGCCAGGTGGATCCAGAGAAGTAAATCCCAGAGGAGAGCTGTGGAACTGTGGAAATCTGTCCTCTCCAGCAGGTATGGCTTCTTCTCTGGATGAGACCAAAGCTCCGTGTAAGGTGGCATCTACACTTGCTGAAATATTCCAGAGTAAACTGCTCCAGAGAAGTCCCAAAGTATAGAATGGATACTCCTTAAAGCATTAGAGGCCAAAGTATCTCCCTTGCTGGCCCTGTGTCTTGTCCCCACCAGTCGTGCTTTCGAGAGGGGTGAGCCACCACTGAGAAGGCCCTGTGTCTTGTCCCCACCAGTCGTGCTTTCGAGAGGGGTGGGACTGAGAGCAGGGCCTCCCCTGATGATCTTACCTTCTGAGGTGGGTCATAGAGGGAGATACGTTTGGACAGGTAGGGGTATTTCTTCCAAGTTGGAAATAGCCAACTAGAAAAGGCACATTTTCTTTGGCAATGCAGAGGAAAGAAAGACAGACAGATACAGACATGTGATTGGCAGAAAGCTATTCAGAGATATGTCCTTGTTGACTCTATACAAACTGAGGAGATTGAACCAGGGTTCCTGCCTGGAGTTGACCAGTGAAAGCTGGAGACTCAGTGATACTCAGTGATAGAGGCCAAAGTATCTCCCTTGCTGGCCTTTACCAGCCATATGTCATCACCAGAAAGGTGTGCTTGTCCACAATGCCCTGCCTCATGCACAGAGGAAGAATTGTTTAAAGCCACAGTGTGGTTGCTATTGCCCGTTTTTGGTCTGAAACGATCTAGCAGCTTGTGATCCCTCTATTGTATCAGTTTTTATATTTATTTAAGCAGTGCTTTTGACATGAAATAAATAAAACCAGAAATGATGTCGCCAACAAGGTTCTACCAGGGAGCTGCTTCTGGCAGTGTCACAGCAATGGATCTTTTGGAAACATGAATGCTGGATCAGACCAATTCAATTGTCCACACCTCCAAAATGGTGGGGTCACTCCAGAGCAGACCTGCACAACCTGTGACCCTCCAGGTATTTTGGACTTCAGACCCCCAGAATGTCTGTCCATTGGACAAGCTGGCTCGGGTTTCTGGGAATTGGAGGCCCAAACACTTGGAGGGCCACAGGTTGTGCAGGCCTGCTTCTAGAGCTTCCAGGAAACTCTGAAGCAGGTTGTGGTTATCTTTGTGCTGGATGATCAATGCCGATTATACATGGTGAAAGGAGGAAAAAAAGAGGAGGCGAAATAATTGTCAGAAATATTAAAAATTAACTGGGTATTTTTAATTACAAAATGTGAGTCAAGCACTTGAAAGGGTGAAATTGATACAATGACTCAGCAAAAGTGTAGTTTGATATAAGCAGGTGTGTGTGTTGCTTAGTAGCCCTCAGTCTGTGAGAGGTCTCTGTGGGAGAAGGGCCTAAGTGCGTTAGTAGGCCTCAGTATGAGAAGGCCTCAGTGTTAGTTCACCTCAGAGGGAGAAAGGCTTCAGTGTTAGACAGCCTCAGTATGAGTAGGCCTCAGTGTTAGTTCACCTCAGAGGGAGAAAGGCTTCAGTATTAGAAGGCCTCAGTATGAGAAGGCCTCAGTGTTAGTTCACCTCAGAGGGAGAAAGGCTTCAGTGTTAGACAGCCTCAGTATGAGTAGGCCTCAGTGTTAGTTCACCTCAGAGGGAGAAAGGCTTCAGTATTAGAAGGCCTCAGTATGAGAAGGCCTCAGTGTTAGTTCACCTCAGAGGGAGAAAGGCTTCAGTGTTAGACAGCCTCAGTATGAGTAGGCCTCAGTGTTAGTTCACCTCAGAGGGAGAAAGGCTTCAGTATTAGAAGGCCTCAGTATGAGAAGGCCTCAGTGTTAGTTCACCTCAGAGGGAGAAAGGCTTCAGTGTTAGTAGGCCTCAGTATGAGAAGGCCTCAGTGTTAGTTCACCTCAGAGGGAGAAAGGCTTCAGTGTTAGTAGGCCTCAGTATGAGAAGGCCTCAGTGTTAGTTCACCTCAGAGGGACAAAGGCTTCAGTGTTAGTAGGCCTCAGTATGAGTAGGCCTCAGTGTTAGTTCACCTCAGAGGGAGAAAGGCTTCAGTGTTAGTAGGCCTCAGTATGAGAAGGCCTCAGTGTTAGTTCACCTCAGAGGGAGAAAGGCTTCAGTGTTAGTAGGCCTCAGTATGAGAAGGCCTCAGTGTTAGTTCACCTCAGAGGGAGAAAGGCTTCAGTATTAGAAGGCCTCAGTATGAGAAGGCCTCAGTGTTAGTTCACCTCAGAGGGAGAAAGGCTTCAGTGTTAGACAGCCTCAGTATGAGTAGGCCTCAGTGTTAGAATGCCTTACTTTGAGTATTTTAAAATACAAGTTGGATAGCTCTCATCTGGGAATCCAGATTGTGCAAAAATAGAGCCATATTTGTAGCCTTTCTTATATAAATCAATACCCACAAAATTGACTTCATGGACAAAATTATTTGAAATATTGTGTCGATGAATAAGCGATGCTGAAGTCTTAATATTGAATCGACTAAAGACAATGTATGTCTTGCTGGATTTGACATGGAAATAGACTCTGAAAATCCCATATATAGGAGTAAAATATATTTTATTAAATATAATATTAATAATACCCCAAAAGTACGTGTGAAAACTAAATAAAATTGCAAGGCTTAAAAAGAAAAATGGGTTATTTAAATTTTAACAGTGTTTTCCACAATAAAGTGAAATAAGGGCAGCACATATACTAAAATTGGAACGATACAGAGAAGATTAGCATGGTCACAGCCCGGTCCTCACCTTGCCTCCGCCATTCAGTGCCGTTAGAGAACCCTTTGGATGCTCAGACTGTGAAAAACATTTCAGCGAAAGCCAAGGCCTTAAGAGGCATGAAAGGATTCACATGGAGGAGAAGCCCTTTAAGTGCCCGGAGTGTGGGAAAGGCTTCATTCGTGGCCCAGAACTCAAAGCCCACAAGAGAGTCCACACTGGGGAGAAGCCCTACCAATGCTCCGTGTGCGGAAAGATGTTCACCCAGAGCTCCAACCTTAGTAAACTTCAAAGAATTCACACAGGGGAGAAGGCTTATTCGTGTCCCGAATGTGGAAAGAGTTTCAACCATAGCACACACCTCAAAAGACACCAACAGATTCACACGGGGTGAAAGCTGTTCCAATGCTTGGAAGTCCAGCAAGAGCTCCAGTCAAAGGATAATCCTTAAACTACGTAAAAGAAATTCACAGAAGGGAGAAGACAAATAAATGCCCAGAGCGTGGGAAGAGCTTCGGGAGTTGCAGAATGTGGAAAGGATTTCGGCGATAGAATCTTCAAAGTGCCACCACTGAGAAGGCCCTGTGTCTTGTCCCCACCAGTCGTGCTTTCGAGAGGGGTGGGACTGAGAGCAGGGCCTCCCCTGATGATCTTACCTTCTGAGGTGGGTCATAGAGGGAGATACGTTTGGACAGGTAGGGGTATTTCTTCCAAGTTGGAAATAGCCAACTAGAAAAGGCACATTTTCTTTGGCAATGCAGAGGAAAGAAAGACAGACAGATACAGACATGTGATTGGCAGAAAGCTATTCAGAGATATGTCCTTGTTGACTCTATACAAACTGAGGAGATTGAACCAGGGTTCCTGCCTGGAGTTGACCAGTGAAAGCTGGAGACTCAGTGCTGTTGTCCTCCGGCCTGGCATTGCTGTTTCCCACTTTCTTTGTCTTTCTCTCAGACAACAGAAGGACAGTCCCAGACGGTGCTGGGATCCCATCAAGGTCACCTTCGCTTTGTGGAGATATTGAAGCAGTTACTGTGAAATCAGAACAGGTATGGCAGGGATTGTTGGGTATCTGGTATGGAAAAAAACTTGGGTGCCTCTTTCCTTTTCATAATTCCTTGAGCTGGAAGGAGACTCAACGTTCTCCTCTTCCTTCCTACTAGGAAGACCTTCAACTGCCACTGTTTTTTGGGGGGGATTCAACATGTTAACATCAAATGTTATATTCCTGTTTCAGAGTCCAGAGACCTTTGAGGAGATGCATTTCGCCACATCTCAAGGAGATCTGGCTGCTGTTAATGCCAAGCCAGGTGGATCCAGAGAAGTAAATCCCAGAGGAGAGCTGTGGAACTGTGGAAATCTGTCCTCTCCAGCAGGTATGGCTTCTTCTCTGGATGAGACCAAAGCTCCGTGTAAGGTGGCATCTACACTTGCTGAAATATTCCAGAGTAAACTGCTCCAGAGAAGTCCCAAAGTATAGAATGGATACTCCTTAAAGCATTAGAGGCCAAAGTATCTCCCTTGCTGGCCTTTACCAGCCATATGTCATCACCAGAAAGGTGTGCTTGTCCACAATGCCCTGCCTCATGCACAGAGGAAGAATTGTTTAAAGCCACAGTGTGGTTGCTATTGCCCGTTTTTGGTCTGAAACGATCTAGCAGCTTGTGATCCCTCTATTGTATCAGTTTTTATATTTATTTAAGCAGTGCTTTTGACATGAAATAAATAAAACCAGAAATGATGTCGCCAACAAGGTTCTACCAGGGAGCTGCTTCTGGCAGTGTCACAGCAATGGATCTTTTGGAAACATGAATGCTGGATCAGACCAATTCAATTGTCCACACCTCCAAAATGGTGGGGTCACTCCAGAGCAGACCTGCACAACCTGTGACCCTCCAGGTATTTTGGACTTCAGACCCCCAGAATGTCTGTCCATTGGACAAGCTGGCTCGGGTTTCTGGGAATTGGAGGCCCAAACACTTGGAGGGCCACAGGTTGTGCAGGCCTGCTTCTAGAGCTTCCAGGAAACTCTGAGCAGGTTGTGGTTATCTTTGTGCTGGGGATTGAGGCACAGGACAGGGCAAGACAGGCAGAAATGGAAGCCCAAATGGCACAAATGGAGTTTGAGGAGAGGGAAAAAATCAGGCAGGCTGAATTACGAAAAATGGAATTAGAAATTGAAAAACAACGTTTAACTCTCCCTCAGACACAAGTGAATATACAGGAGAGACTAGAGGAGATCCCTATGGCGCATATTTTGAGAAAATTCCCAAGATACAATAAAGAAGACAATATCGAAAAGTTCTTAATTTCCTTCGAACGATGTTGTAGAGACTTCAATGTAGCTGAGGAAAAATGGATGGCATATTTAAGGCCACAGATTTGTGGTAAACTTCTGGAGATTTATAGCGACATGGCAGAGACAGAACATAAAGATTACTCTAAGTTTAAACGAGAAGTTCAACAGAAATTGCAGCTGACGCCTGAATTTTATAGGATGAAGTTCAGGACGATCAAAAAAGAAAAATATGAGAGTTATTCTCAATTAGCTTCCAAGCAGGCACAATACTTTGAGAGCTGGATCAAAGGTGCTGAGGTAAATGACTTCCAGCAGCTCAAAAACTTAATTCAAAAGGAGCAGTTTTATCAACAGGTCCCCCTTGATTATAAATGGATTGTACAGGATAGAAACCCTGAAACTTCAACACAAGCAGCTATCATGGTGGACCAGTTGATTACTTTAAAGGAAGGATTTAAAGAAGAAGAAGGAGTCAAAAAGGAAACAAGACAATCCCAACCGCCATTTAAAAAATCCCCTCACAGTCAGCCAGGGAGAGGCTTTTCAGTAGAAAACACCGCCTGGAGGATGGCAGGCGCCATGCAGCCTAACAGTGCTGAGGGAAATAAGGGCTGTTTCCATTGCGGAAAATTAGGACATTTTAAGTCCCAATGTAATCTCCTGAGAAAAGAGAAGTCCACCTTCTTCATTAGAGAAAGAAATACCCCTGGAAAAGAAATGGAACCCAGTGCTAAGAAGGATTGCACTGAGGTGGTTCAAAAGGGGGAACAGATTGAAAAACAGTGTTTGTTTGTGGTACTAAACACAGTCCCAAATGACTATTTGGAACCCATCAAAATAGATGGAAACCTGTTACATGGATGGAGAGACACGGGTTCCGAAATTTGTGTAATTCATACAAAGATGGTACCTGAGAGGTATCAAAATCCTATTTCTCAGATTAATTTAAAAGGCTTAGGACCAGCGATTACTTCAAACGTGGTCTCTTTGCCTATAAAATATGGCAATTGGACAGGCATGTGGGATTTTGCCATGAGTTCAGAGATCCCTTACTCATGCTTGATTGGAAATGACCTGGCCAGAAGGATTAAAAAAATATCAGAGATACCTAAAGAGGGAAAAGACCTGACTGTGGAACAGACTGGAGAACAGAACACTTAATGTTTGCCCATCTGTCAACCTCTGGGACAGAAACCCGAAGCAAGCTCTATTGTAACTGAGTTGGTTCAAGGGACGAAAGGAGAAAATGAAATTTCTAAAGAACAAAAGGCTGATGACACACTTCAGACCTTGTTTGATACAACTCAAACCGAAAAGACAGAGTTAACCCCAGAAAAACCAAACCAATTTGTAATCAGAAATGAAGTTCTATACAGGGAAGTTTTAGACCACAAGTCTCCAGCTGTTTCTTACACCCAAAGTGAGGTACCTCAGAAACATGATGAGCCAGTGATGAGAATATAGAAACAGTGGTTCCTGCAGAACAAGTGATAAATTCTGAGGAGAAAAAAGAGCTGAAACAACCGTTGACTTTCAAAGATATATTACCTTCAGCTGAAAGTAAGGAGATTGACTTTGCCAAGCTCATTGACAAAGACAATAAAATACAATCAGAAGAGAAAGCTGAAGAAAAGCTAAACCTTAAGGAACCTATTTTTTTGGCAGTAGACATGGTTGGAAGTACAAAATATCAAAAAACCTTCTGTAAAGCAGAGATCAACACACCTAAAAGACTAGTTGATCTCAGAAGGTGTTGTTGGGGGACACCTGTTCAACCCCACAACCATTGTCTTGTGGGGTTGCTCAGGGCTCAATATTGTCTCCCATGTTGTTTAACATCTACATGAAGCCGCTGGGGGAGATCATCCGGAGTTTCGGGGTACGGTGTCATCTGTACGCGGATGATGTCCAACTCTGTCACTCCTTCCCACCTGCTACTAAGGAGGCTGTCCAGGTCCTGAACCGGTGCTTGGCCGCTGTGACAGTCTGGATGAGGGCGAACAAATTGAAATTGAATCCAGACAAGACAGAGGTCCTCCTGGTCAGTCGCAAGGCCGAACAGGGCACAGGGTTACAGCCTGTGTTGGATGGGGCCGCACTCCCCCTGAAGACGCAGGTTCGCAGCTTGGGTGTGACCCTGGACTCATCGCTGAGCCTGGAACCCCAGGTTTCGGCGGTGACCAGGGGAGCATTTGCACAGCTAAAGCTTGTGCGCCAGCTGCGCCCGTACCTTGGGAAGTCTGACTTGGCCACGGTAGTCCACGCTCTGGTTACATCCCGTTTAGACTACTGCAACGCTCTCTAGGTGGGGTTGCCTTTGAAGACAGCTCGGAAGCTCCAACTAGTCCAACACTCGGCAGCCATGATTTAACAGGAGCGGAGCGCAGGGAGCATACAACCCCCCTGTTGCGCCAACTCCACTGGCTACCGATCTGCTACCGGGCTGAATTCAAAGTGCTGGCGTTGGCCTTTAAAGCCCTAAACGGTTCCGGCCCAAGATACCTATCTGACCGCATCTCTGCCTATGAACCCACCAGGACTTTGAGATCTTCCGGGGAGACCCTGCTCTCGATCCCGCCTGCTTCTCAAGCTCGGCTGGCGGGGACGAGAGATAGGGCCTTCTCGGTGGTGGCTCCTCGGCTGTGGAACGCCCTTCCTACGGACATTAGACTAGCACCATCTCTAATGGTATTCCGCAAAAAGGTGAAGACCTGGATGTTTGTGCAGGCGTTTGAGTAATTTAGTGCAATCTGGTAATGGAACATAGGAATGGAACAATGGACGACGAACCTGGACTACGCTTGGATGATGAGAAGATTGGGTACGGTTGTTTTTTGTAATAATTGTGCATTGTAATTGCTTATTGGTAATTTATGGATAATGTGTAAGTCAATTGTTATATGTTGTATGGAACCACTGCTGTTTCTACTGTTTTTACTGTTTGTGAACCGCTGTGAGTCGCCTTCGGGCTTGAGATACAGCGGTATATAAGCAAAGTAAATAAATAAATAAATAAATAAATAATAGTTGAAGTAAAGATAACTTCCAAACAGAGAGAAAGGATCTCATCATATATCAGAGGAAGAAGAGGATAAAAACCAAGCTGATGGACTGTTAAGAAAAGTGATATACACTGACTATGTTAGTCTTGATAAAAAGACAAATCTCCAGTCCCAAGGTTTAAAGGTTCATCCAGACAGCAGTGATGAGACTACAATAGAGAAAGACAATGTTCTTGTTTGTTCTTCCAACGATGGCGAATTCTCTTCAATACCAAGAAAAGATGTTCAAGGAACTATAAATTCTTCAATAAGACCTGATGCTACGTTAAAGCAAGCCTTTATTCGAGCCTTAAAACTCAATGAAAGCAGAACTGTTCCTGATAATTGGAAGGTCAGGCTGAAGGAAGAAGCTCCAGCAGCAAAAGAAGAGAAGGGAGAAAATTTCCTACAGCAGCGTGGTAACTTCGTGGAGGACCAAGAGACTCTTGATTGTGAACAACCTGTGATTGACTATAGAGACTTGAATCTCTTCAAATTGTTCAAACTTGCTCATAAGTTTAAAGGACTTAATGATATTGTAGGACTGATATATGTAAAAATATTGAGAATGTATGTCAGTAGAGTCACAGGGAAATTAGCCAAGTATGTTGCAAAGGAGATGGGAGGAATGTTAGAGTTGTGAGACTTTAATATTACATACATGAATGATATTGGATAACTGAACAAAATGTGGTTTGTATATAGTTATATGATGTTGATATTATCCAAATTATTTTTGACCATTTTAGTTGATAGAAAAGTCAAAAATAATCCCTATGGGTTGGGAGGTGTGACGATGTGTAAGTTTTATTCCTTTGGTTATGTGTAGTTTGGTTATTTGTAGTTTGGACTACATCCTTTGCAGCCAAAGGTGGCGGACATCCATCCAGTCGGTGAAAACAAGACCTGGGGCTGACTGTAGCTCAGATCACGAACTTCTTACTGCTCAATTTAGAATAAAACTAAAGAGATCAGGGAAAATACACAGACCAGTTAGATATGATCTCACTAACATTCCTAGCGAATATACAGTGGAAGTGAAGAACAGATTTGAAGGACTAGATTTAGTAAACAGAGTCCAAGAAGAACTATGGACAGAAGTCCGGGACATTGTTCAGGAGGCGGCAACAAAGTACGTCCCAAAGAAAAAGAAAACCAAGAAGGCAAAATGGTTGTCTGCTGAGACACTGGAAGTAGCCCAAGAAAGGAGGAAAGCAAAAGGAAACAGGGATAAGGGGAGCTATGCCCAGTTAAATGCGCAATTCCAGAGGTTAGCCAGAAGAGATAAGGAACTATTTTTAAATAAGCAATGCATGGAAGTGGAAGAAGACAACAGAATAGGAAGGACAAGAGACCTCTTCCAGAAAATTAGAAGCATTGGAGGTAAAATTCAGGCAAAAATTGGTATGATAAGAAACAAAGATGGCAGGGACCTAACAGAAGCTGAAGAGATCAAGAGAAGGTGGCGAGACTATACAGAAGATCTGTATAGGAAGGATAATAATATTGAGGATAGTTTTGACGGTGTGGTGAATGAATTAGAACCAGACATCCTGAGGAGTGAGGTTGAATGGGCCTTAAGAAGCACTGCTAACAACAAGGCAGCAGGAGACGACGGGATCCCAGCTGAACTGTTTAAAATCTTAAAAGATGATGCTGTCAAGGTGATGCATGCCATTTGCCAGCAAATATGGAAAACACAAGAATGGCCATCAGACTGGAAAAAATCAACTTATATCCCCATACCAAAAAAGGGAAATGCGAAAGACTGCTCAAACTTCCGTAAAGTGGCCCTTATTTCTCATGCCAGTAAGGTAATGCTCAAGATCCTGCAAGGAAGACTCCAGCAATACATGGAGCGAGAGTTGCCAGATGTTCAATCTGTACAAGGACCAAGTAGCAACAGTCAGAACTGACCACGGAGGACACCAGACTGGTTCAAGATTGGGAAAGGCGTACGGCAAGGCTGCATACTCTCACCCAACCTTTTTAACTTGTATGCAGAACACATCATGCGATGTGCGGGGCTTGATGAATGCAAGGCTGGGGGGAAAATTGCTGGAAGAAACATTAACAACCTCAGATATGCAGATGACACCACTCTGATGGCCGAAAGCGAGGAGGAGCTGAGGAGCCTTCTAATCAAGGTGAAAGAAGAAAGCGCAAAAGCTGGGTTGCAGCTAAACATAAAAAAAAGATTATGGCAACAAGAATGATTGACAACTGGGAAATAGAGGGAGAAAACGTGGAGGCCGTGACAGACTTTGTATTTCTAGGTGCAAAGATTACTGCAGATGCAGACTGCAGCCAGGAAATCAGAAGACGCTTACTTCTTGGGAGGAGAGCAATGTCCAATCTTGATAAAATAGTGAAGAGTAGAGACATCACACTGGCAACAAAGCTCTGCAAAGCAATGGTATTCCCTGTAGTAACCTACGGATGTGAGAGCTGGACCTTAGGGAAGGCTGAGCGAAGGAAGATCGATGCTTTTGAGCTGTGGTGTTGGAGGAAAGTTCTGAGGGTGCCTTGGACTGCGAGAAGATCCAACCAGTCCATCCTCCAGGAAATAAAGCCCGACTGCTCACTGGAGGGAAGGATACTAGAGACAAAGTTGAAGTACTTTGGCCACATCATGAGGAGACAGGAGAGCCTAGAGAAGACAATTATGCTGGGGAAAGTGGAAGGCAAAAGGAAGAGGGGCCGACCAAGGGCAAGATGGATGGATGGCATCCTTGAAGTGACTGGACTGACCTTGAAGGAGCTGGGGGTGGTGACGGCCGACAGGGAGCTCTGGCGTGGGCTGGTCCATGAGGTCACGAAGAGTCGGAGAGACTGAACGAATGAAAGGTTATGTGTAGTTTGGACAGTGGTTTAGGGATGGTAAGTATGTAAGACTATGTTTTGTTGGAGAGAGAGTGGCTTGATGTTAGCTGAGTTGCCATAGCAACAGGGGCGGAGCCAACCGCCTCTTCAGGAGGCAGCTGTGTTTTTAAAAGTCAGTCAGTGGCCGGAGAGCTACTGAGAGGACACTGAATCTTTTGGTGGAGATTCAGTTAGTCAGTGGCCGGAGAGCTACTGAGAAAACACTGAATCTTTTGGTGGAGATTCAGGGAATGTGTCTGTAGCCAGTGTGCTATAGGGAAAAACTGAATCTCTTGGAGATTCAGGGAATCAATTGGTGACCAAAGTGGTTGCAGAGAAGGACCCGGTACAGGGGGTTGTTGATTCTGAATTAAGAATCAAGGTTTGGCTGGGTTTAAGCCTGTTGTGCCAGCTGTGAAACCTTATGAAGTGTTTGCCTGAGTTTACTCATGAAACCTTTCCAATGTATCCATCAAGATTTGTGCCTCTTTTGAAGAAACAGTTAAACTTATTATACTGCTGTTAAAATAAACTTGTTACTGTTCTCCTCAAGTCCTGCCTGATACAGTTTCTTCTAAGTCGAACAGCCTCAATAATAAAGTCAGCCAGAGATAGTAAATGCTACGCTATCCACTGAATAAAACCTTCTGTCATTAACAGTTCCTTTAGTTCACCTCAGAGGGACAAAGGCTTCAGTGTTAGTAGGCCTCAGTATGAGAAGGCCTCAGTGTTAGTTCACCTCAGAGGGAGAAAGGCTTCAGTGTTAGTAGGCCTCAGTATGAGAAGGCCTCAGTGTTAGTTCACCTCAGAGGGAGAAAGGCTTCAGTGTTAGACAGCCTCAGTATGAGTAGGCCTCAGTGTTAGAATGCCTTACTTTGAGTATTTTAAAATACAAGTTGGATAGCTCTCATCTGGGAATCCAGATTGTGCAAAAATAGAGCCATATTTGTAGCCTTTCTTATATAAATCAATACCCACAAAATTGAATTCATGGACAAAATTATTTGAAATATTGTGTCGATGAATAAGCGATGCTGAAGTCTTAATATTGAATCGACTAAAGACAATGTATGTCTTGCTGGATTTGACATGGAAATAGACTCTGAAAATCCCATATATAGGAGTAAAATATATTTTATTAAATATAATATTAATAATACCCCAAAAGTACGTGTGAAAACTAAATAAAATTGCAAGGCTTAAAAAGAAAAATGGGTTATTTAAATTTTAACAGTGTTTTCCACAATAAAGTGAAATAAGGGCAGCACATATACTAAAACTGGAACGATACAGAGAAGATTAGCATGGTCACAGCCCGGTCCTCACCTTGCCTCTGCCATTCAGTGCCGTTAGAGAACCCTTTGGATGCTCAGACTGTCGAAAACATTTCAGCAAAAGCCAAGGCCTTAAGAGGCATGAAAGGATTCACATGGAGGAGAAACCCTTTAAGTGCCCGGAGTGTGGGCAGAGAATCCACTCTGGGGGGGCCTAAGGGGGCAGTGACGTCACGGGAGAGAGGGAAGGGGGCGTGGCCTCACCCCCCCCTTGGCCCCCCTCCTCTCACTGGGGGGAGCAGGGAAGCCACTCTGGGGGACACACACAGCCAACACCAGCGAAACCACGAGCGGCCAGGAGGAGACGCAGAAATTAGAATGGTAGGCAAACGGTCAGGGGGGGAGGGGAGGGGGCGTGGCCATCAAAGGAGCCACACAGGGGAAAAGCCATACCAATGCCAGTGGAATGTGAAAAGAGCTTCAGTGAAAGTGGCAATCTCCGTTCAAATCAAAGGAGCCACTCTGGGGGGGAGGGCTAAGGAGGCAGTGACGTCACGAGAGAGGGAAGGGGGCGTGGCCTCACCCCCCCCTTGGCCCCCCTCCTCTCACTGGGGGGAGCAGGGAAGCCACTCTGGGGGACACACACAGCCAACACCAGCGAAACCACGAGCGGCCAGCAGAAGACGCAGAAATTAGAATGGTAGGCAAACAGTATTTCTTTTTATTTATTATTTACAAGACGGGAGGGAGGGAGGAGGGCGCTTTGGGCGGGCTACTTTGAAGTGTGGTGAGAACACTGTCATAGCCTGCCTGCCTCAGCATTCTCGTGTCTCTTCTGTCATTTGTTGTGGTATACATCGCCATCCATACAAGCCAGGAGGTGAGAAGCTAGTTCTTTTTAAAAGAGGTGGAACTATTTTAAAGGGGGGCGGGACCCTGTAAGGAAGTGATTCTTGGCCCTCTTCCTCGTTCCCAGGAGGCCTCCCCCCCCCCACCTCTGAGGAGCCCATAGGTCGGCCTGCCTGCCTGCCTGCCCGTCTGCCCTGGGGGTGGGTGGATGGGGCTGGGCTGAATGGGCCCCCAGGTCAGGAGAGAGTAGGGGGGCCAGGCAGCCAGGCGGGGAGGCGACCCAGTCTGAGGGATTCCGGCCAGGAAAGCCTGCCTGCCTTTTCCCGGGGGTTGAGGATCGTGACAGGGTGGCCCTCGAAGAGGGGGAGGGGGGCCCTGCGTGGAGGTCGAGGGGGGGGCATTCCCTCCCGCCTTCCTTCCCCGCTTCTTTCTTTCTTTCCGGGCTGAGGCGGGGGTGCTCTTCCTCCTCCTCCTCCTCCTCTTTGGCCGAGTTAAACACAAGGCAGCAATGGGGAGTGGGACACTCCACCCCTCTCTCCGCTCACCTCAGCCCCTCCCTCTGTCGCAGGCTCTTCCTCCTCTTCCCCCCAAAATGGCGCCCACAAAAGTCCCGTTTGCAGTCGGTGTCTCTTTTAGTTTGGAAAACACCATGGATGACCTGGTCCTTGGGTAGGGTGCCTGAGCGTTCTGGTCTCTGTTTTGGCATTTTTTGTCATTTATATTTCTATCCAAGCATGCCGACAGGTGAGAAACTCCTTTCCCTTCCTTTTTGGAGCTTCACCAGACTGGCGCGCTGGGCTGGTGGAGCCATTTGCGTTTTCACCGGAAGAGAGAACAGTCGCCTTCGGGCTTGAGATACAGCGGTATATAAGCAAAGTAAATAAATAAATAAATAAATAACAGAGTCCCAGTGGAACTATTTTAAAGGGGGCGGAGCCAAGGCCTGGCCTGCCCCCTTATTCAGTCTGCATCCAAGCGTCGAGGGAAGAGGATGCTCAGGTCCGTCTTGGGGTGGGGGGTGAGGGCCTGGCGTTTGCCCCTTGATGTGGTGTTATGTCGGCTCCAGGGGTTTTTGCTATATGGCTTGATTGACAAAATGGGAAAGAGGACTCCAAGATCTGTCTGACACCTGCTGCTCTCTTTTTTTAGCAGTCAACACCAGCAAAACCACGAGCAGCCACAAGAAGGCGCAGCAATTAGTAGAATGGTAGGCAAACAGTATTTCTTTTTATTTATTATTTACAAGACGGGAGTTTCCCACTCCAGTAGCAACGTTGCTTGATCTAAAAATCCTAACAGCTCTCCCTAATGGAAGGGCTGCAATGCATGAAGGCACACCGCTGACCTTGAGAGGCCCGCTTAGGCCTCTCCTTCCCATGGCTTTGCTTGCACCCGGATTTCTTCCCACGCGGGGGTAGCCTTGTTTCTCTGTCTAAGCCCGCTTCTCCAGGCGAGCTCATGTTATCCTCCCTTCCCTGCCTGTCAACTTCCCAAGCAGTTTCATTTTCATACACAGAAACAACCTCTTGCTCTAAAATCCGCTCCGTTCTCCCAACCGGAGAACACCCTGCTCCAACATCCCCTCTGTCTGGGCATCCACAAAGCCATCAGGCCCTGCACCCCCAAACCCCTCATCGTCATCAGCTGGCTGAATTTCAACAGGGGGTCACAGTGTTCTGCCTGGATGCAGCGTGAACTACAACTTCCATCCTGTTGAGTCAGTCTCCCAAACCCCTCCAGTCTGTTCAGTTGCTGATCAATTCCTGTGTTTGCTGTGTGCTATACGAAAGTGTAGGAAAGGATTAAGAGAGAGGCAGTGGGTGGGGTTATGCAAATTCCACCCCACCCCACCCCGATGCCTGTCTGTGGTGTCTGCGCCCCACACTACTGGAGAAATTACACTGACTAGCTGGTATTGCACCACCTGACATCCGCCAGGAAGTAGTGTCATGATAAAATATGCTGTATGGTTTGAGTGAGATTGTATAAAAGGCGTATGAATGTGGCCCAACTGGGCTGAAGATACCATTCTAAGGAATGAGGCCTGGAAAACTACAAGACAGAGGACTTATGGACTAATTAAAAATTGCTGATGAGATTTGAGAACTGTTGACATCCTGACTTGATTAACTCTTGGTGGAAAAACAACTTGTTTACATTGCCAAAGACAATGGTTCTTTTAAGTAAGGAAGTCAACACTGTGGCTCCTTACAGAAATGTTGACAAGGCTCCTGGATGAGGAAAGCCAATCAATCAGAATCAACATCTGTCCAAGAACTGATGGAATCTGTCTGTCAGTAATCTACAACTTTCAGAACCACATCAACAGGAAAAACTACATAAAAGGACCCTTCTCTCTCAGAGAGTGTGTGTCAGATCAACTGAACACCATTTCTGAACGCCATCGTGAACTGCTGCCTCCTCTCAAGAAGCTGATCATCTTCAGCAAGAAGAATGGTAAGAATGCTTGATGAATGAATGGATGATGAATGAACGATTGAATGTTAGAGTATATGTGTAAATGTTAATGCAATATTCCCCTTTGTCTATGTAACCAATATAATTATTATAAAACCTAGTACTGGAGTCTGTGTCTATTTTTTTCTCTCTGAAAGTGCCTAATGCAACCTGTCTCACTAAAAGCGGAATAAAAGAACCTATTAAACGTTTCTAAAAGTATTTATGACATATTTGGCGTAGTCGGCAGGATTCCCTGACAGGACTTTGTTTCCTGAAAGTGAGACAGAATGTGTTAGAGTAACATGGAGAAATAAGATAGACACCTGGTAGGAAAATCAGTAAAAAGCAGACTAAATTTTAAAGGGTGTGGGAATATCCCCATTTTCTGGAAAAGTATGCCTTGGTTGATTAAGAAAAGAAAATCCCTGAATGGAGGGGGGAAGGATCCTTCATATGGGAATCTGTTTTTAATAGAGCCAGAGAAGGCTAAGGATTTCACAGAAAGTTTAGGGAAAGATCTCTCCAATGAGGGAAGGGATTGGATGCTGAATATTTAACACCACAGCACTCCAAATGCCCAGGCAGAGGATGGCATTCAAAAAGGGAAGGAATGGCTTAGTAGCCAGCTAATAGGAGAGGGCTCTTCTGTTGCAGAAGTAATATACAAAGGTACAGGTGTTGCAGTTCAGGAAGGAGGCATTTTTGACCCTAGTATTCAGAGGAGTGCCACTATAGTGCTAATGAGCACTGCTTTGGAACTCTTGCAGACGCACCTTAGGCGAGCTAAGGAAGAAAATAATGAAATAAGAGAACTTTTACAGGAAAAGACTAGACAGCTTCATGATATGAGTCTAAAACATTTGTTGCAGGGAGAAAGATTATTAGAAGCAGTGAAAAAAAACAGGGGAGATGGATCTTCTGTTAGATGAAGTAGAAAAAAAGCGAGATGAGGTGCAAAGTTTAAAGGCACAAGTGAGCATTTTAAGGGCTGTGGTTAAACCAAAAGAAGAAGAAGGAAAAGGCTTAGAATTAACTAAAAAGTTTAAGCACATGGCTTGTCAGAAGGGAAAGATTTCAGAGGAGGACCCAGGTACAGGATTTAATTATTCCTGTTCTGATGATGAAAGCAGGGAAGATCCATGTTATCAGCCAGTTAGAATAAAAGCATATCGGAAGACAACATATAATTATGATAGATCTGGAACTAGGAAAGGCCAATCTGTAGTTTATGAACAGATGTCAAGTGGAGAATTGAGGGAAATCAAGGGAAAAGTAGGGCCAATTGGAGATAACATAATAAGGTTTGCTGTTTCCCTGTTGGAAGTGAGAGATCAACATGATATGCAAGATGAAGAATTTATGAGGCTTCTGCGCAGGTATTCAGAATTACAGGAGCATGTAGATCAAGTAGATAATATAGGACCTGTGAATGCTTTGAGAGAATGGGTTCTGGAAAATGGAGGGGGAAGAGCAAAGAGAGAAGTTGTAAATTGGGCCACATTCATACGCCTTTCATACAATCTCACTCAAACCATACAGAACATGGATCATTACCAATTACTTAAAGATTTACATGAGATAGGACATGAAGGATTTCAGAAAGTTTGGAATAGAAGTAAGGTGTTTGGCAGTTGGAAAGGGAAAGGAAAAATGTTGCAAGAAGTGTTAGATAGCTGTGTACCATGTGCTTTGGAAAAAAGAGAATATGGAAAAGCAGAAGGGGTGGTTGTACCCCAAAGACAATGGGAACCATGGGGGACTATTTATATAGATTACATAGATAAGTTACCCCGGACAAAGGAAGGATTTCAGTACTTGTTGGTAGTAATAGATGGATTTTCACGATAGCCAGAGGCCTACTCAACGAAAAATAATGGAGCAGTCGCAACAGCAAAACAATTGTTTAATAACTTATTTTGCAGAATGGGGGTACCATCAATTATCAGTTCAGATAGAGGGGGTGCGTTTGTAGGAGAAGTAATGAATACCATGGAGTCATCCTTGGGAATAAAAAGGAAATTACACATTTCCTACAGACCTCAAAGTTCAGGAAAAGTGGAAAGGGCAAATCAGACTATTAAAACTATGCTTCGCAAATTGGTAAAAGAAAATGGGAAAGATTGGGCAGATAAGTTACCCTTAGTCCTAGCAGCAATGCGAAGTAGTCCGATTGGACCATTGGGGTTTTCGCCTTATGAAGTTCTGTTTGGAGCATCAATGCATTTGGGATTTCCTGCGGAATATCATAAGTGGGATGAAGACTTTTGGTTACAGGCACTGAAGGAAAGGCACGAATATAGAGAAACAATTAAGAGAGAATGGTCAGAAGCGCAACAGGTCAAGATGGAAACAGAAAAGGACCAGATAATGCTACAACCTGGGACGCAAGTAGCTTACTTATACTTGGGAACTAAAGAGCACCCACTTCGCCCGAGGTGGAGAGGACCATATGTGATTTTGGATTCTATTTACTCTCACTCTTATTTATTACAGGTCAATGACAAACAGAAGTGGGTTCATCGGAATCAGATAAAACCTTGGAAAGCTGTGCAAGCGAATTAACACTTCTATTTGGTTTATAAACAGGAATGAAGGTGGCCACCAACTAAAAGAAGACAAAGCTTATGAAGAGTTTGCAATTGGAGCATTAATTTGAACAGTGTATATATATATATATCGTTTGTGCTTTATAGTTTTTGAAGAACTTAAGTGGAAAGAAAGAGTGCACTAATCATGTCAAAAATAATGATACTGGTGATTCATATTATTATCTGGTACCAGAGTCTACTTGCGGTTGTTTTTCCAGAGGTCAGAGCTGCTCAGCATCAGACCTTTCGAATAACAAAGCAAATGAAATATCAAATTGCAGAATTTGTTAAGATTAAGAGAGAGTCTGGTTTACATGGATGGGAAAGAAAACACTATAGGCAATACTCTGTTATGCCAACTATAAAGTGTGAAAACACTACGATGGTGGAATATGAAACTATATTATGGCATTTTGAAGGGGTAGAAGTGGGAAAAGTTTACCCAAGTGTATATCAAAAGAAGAGGCCATTTGTACTATATAAGGGGACAGTTGCTTTAACACAGATGGAAACAATAAATGGTATAAATTACAAGATTTATTGTATAAAGGGTATAGAAGATATAAAACAGGAATGGCGTTTTGAAGCAGATCAACCATGTGAAACATTCTGTGAGATACAGTTTAATTGTACTACAGACTTACAATTCATTATGGTAGAAGGAAAGACACTGAATACAACGGATGGAAAATGTCGAGCTCCAAATGGAGAAGTGCTGCCTTTAGTCTATGGGATTTTTCAAATAGCAAATGTAACACAGCGTTCAATAAAGAAAAATGTGCCCTCTTTGGTAAAATCATGGCAAGAAGCCAAACCAATAATCATAGGACCTCTATTTCATAAGTGGGATTTACATTTAAACATGACATCTTTAAATATAAGTTCTTGGAAACCTGAATGTGCAAAATATGTTAAACAAATGTATGAAATTAATGAAAAAGGAGTTGGATCTTGGAAAAGACAAAGACGGGATCTTTTGAATATGATGTTAGGAGGAATAGGTACTGCAGTAGGCGTGACTAATTCTTTAGATATAGAGAAAACTGCAAATAAATTGTCAGCTTTAGGAAGGTTAAAATGGAAGACTTTAAAAATGACAGGACAAGATTTTGAGAATGGGTTTAGATCACGGCAGATCTTAGTTTGAAGGAATTTCTACAGCTAAATAAAACATTATATGCAATAAAGGATCTGAATTATGACAGTTCGAGATTGGTAGGGGAAGCTTTGACATGTATAGTTTTACAACAAATGACTATTAATTTGGTAGAAAATCTAAAGATTGCTTTGCTGGGAAATCATGCTAATTTATTCATACAAATGGGAAGATTAGAAGAGTTGGTTTTCACAGATTTTGAGGGATGGTATAAGCTGATAACTTATAAAATAGATGGAAGCATTTGGAAACTTGAAATATTAAGTCTAGAGAAAAGTAGGAAACATGAGACGCTTCAAACAATGGTATGTGACACAACAACAACACCTGTGGTAATAAATGGGATATTTTGAATGCCTTATTTTATGTCAAATAAGATATTGTGTTCAGATACAAAGAGTTATAAAGGAAACACTACAATAGATATAAAGCGATGTGAATCATGGGAAGCAGGTTATGTGTGCCCACCACACTTAACGCAGATAGAACCATGTGCTATAAATATGGAAGATGGTATATATAGGTTACAAAAAATGGGTAATTATACATTCATACAAGATACAGGAATGGAGTGTCTTTGTGTTACTTGTTCAGCCAATGTTATGGTCTGATGGACATATAATAGAACCTGGTAAACAAAATCAAGAGTGTAAATGTAATGTTACTTATATTCAAAATCTGGTGACGGGAAATATTGTTTTTGCTACAGAAATGATTAAGAGTAAAATATATTTAGAATTAGAGGAACGGAAGCTGTCATTTCCAGACCAGATGGGATGGCTCGAGAAATATGCTGCCTACCGGGGGCANACATTCATGGCACATTTAAGGTTTCTCCCCAGTATGAGTCCTTTGATGTTTCTGTAAGTTTGAACTACGAGTAAAGCTCTGTCCACACTCCAGGCATTTATAGGGCTTCTCTCCAGTGTGAGTCCGCTGATGAGAACGTAGAACTTTACTATAATTAAAGCTTTTTCCACACTCCAGGCATTTATAGGGCTTCTCTCCAGTGTGAGTCCTTTGATGTGAACATAGACTTGTATTATTAGTGAAGCTCCGTTCACAGTCCCAGCATTTATAGGGCTTCTCTCCAGTGTGAGTCCTTTGATGGGAACGCAGACTTGAACTATTAGTGAAGCTTCGTTCACAGTCCCAGCATTTATAGGGCTTCTCTCCAGTGTGAGTCCTTTGATGGGAACGTAAACTTGCACTGTGATTGAAGCTCTGTCCACACTCCAGGCATTTATAAGTTTTTCCCCCAGCGTGAGTCCTTTGATGTGAACGTAGACTTCCACTCTCAGTGAAGCTCTGTCCACACTGTAGGCATTCATAGGGTTTCTCCCCAGTGTGAGTCCTTTGATGTGAACGTAAACGTGTACTGTGAGTGAAGCTCTTTCCACACTCCAGGCATTTATAAGGTTTCTCCCCAGTGTGAGTGCTTTGATGTGAACGCAAAAGTCCTCTCTTAGTGAAGCTCTGTCCACACTCCAGGCATCTATAAGGATTCTCCCCAGTGTGAGTGCTTTGATGTGAACGTAAATGTCCACTGTTAGTGAAGCCCTGCCCACACTCCAGGCATCTATAAGGTTTCTCCCCAGTGTGAGTGTTTTGATGTGCATGTAGACCTCCACTCTGACTGAAGCTCTGCCCACATTCAAAGCATGTATAGGGTTTCTCCCCAGTGTGAGTCCTGTGATGTGAATGTAGATACCCGCTCCTAGTGAAGCTCTGCCCACACTCCAGGCATTTATAGGGTTTCTCCCCAGTGTGAATCCTCTGATGTGAACGTAGATTTGAACTATGATTGAAGCTCTGCCCACACTCCAGGCATTTATGTGGTTTCTCTCCAGTGTGAATCCTCTGATGTGAACGTAGACTTCCATTCTGAGAGAAGCTCTGTCCACATTCCAGGCATTTATGGGGTTTCTCCCCAGTGTGAGTCCTTTCATGTTGCTGCAGATGATCCCTCCGAGCAAAGCTCTTTCCACACTCCAGGCATGTATAGGGCTTCTCCCCAGTGTGAGTCCTTTCATGTTTTTGCAAATGATCCCTCCGGGCGAAGCTCTTTCCGCAGTCCAGGCAAGAATAGGATTTCTTCCCAGTGTGAGTCTTTTCATGTCGCTCCAGGTGATGACTCTGAGCAAAACTGTTTCCACACTCCAGGCATGTATATGTTTTCTCCTTCATGTCAACAGGGATATCAGTAAATTGAAATACAGATACTTGATTCTTCTTTTTTCCTTTCTTATCTGTAAGTAAGATAAAAGAAAATCATCAAGATGGATGGATGGATGGGAGTTTCTCAAGAGTAAAATACTCAAGGCGCAATTGCAAACAGTGCCAACAAAAGAGGAAAAATAGGACAACTGCAAAGAAGCCAGAATGGATGTCCAAAGAACTTCTAACTGGGCTAGACACAAAGGAAACATGCAAAAGAAGTGGAAAAAGAGAGAAATCACCAAAGAAGAATTCAAACAAATAGCCAACTCCTGTAGGGAAAAGATCCGCAAGGCTAAAGCAAAAAACGAGCTCAGGCTTGCCGGGGACATTTAAAACAATAAAAAGGGCTTCTATTCTTATGTCAGTAGAAAAAGGAAAAACAAGGAGGCGATAGGACCTCTTCGCGGAGAAGATGGGGCAATGCTGACAGGGGATAGGGAAAAGGCAGAACTACTTAATGCCTTCTTTGCCTCGGTCTTCTCACAAAAAGAGAGTCTTCAACCTCAGCAAGATGGAGTGGATGAGGGATTGGAGGACATCCAACCCCAAATTGGGAAAGAAATCGTCCAGGAATACCTGGCCGCTCTTAATGAGTTCAAGTCCCTTTTCAGGGCCAGATCAACTACACCCAAGAGTACTGAAGGAACCAGCGGAAGTCATTTCGGAACCATTGGCAACCATCTTTGAGAGTTCTTGGAGAACGGGAGAAG
>NW_026846588.1:720154-816837 GCF_025583915.1 Anolis sagrei ordinatus | reverse complement strand
AGTTGACCTATTGATCTACTAACATTTGCATGTTTTCGAACTGCTAGGTTGGCAGAAGCTGGTGCTAACAGCCGGAGCTCACCCTGCTCCCCGGATTCGAACCGCCAACCTTTTGTTCAGCCAGTTGACCTATTGATCTACTAACATTTGCATGTTTTCGAACTGCTAGGTAGGCAGAAGCTGGTGCTAACAGCGGGAGCTCACCCTGCTCCCCAGATTTGAACCGCCAACCTTTTGGTCAGCCAGTTGACCTATTGATCTACTAACATTTGCATGTTTTCGAACTGCTAGGTTGGCAGAAGCTGGTGCTAACAGTGGGAGCTCACCCTGCTCCCCAGATTCGAACGGCCAACCTTTTGGTCAGCCAGTTGATCTATAGATCTACTAACATTTGCATGTTTTCGAACTGCTAGGTTGGCAGAAGCTGGTGCTAACAGTGGGAGCTCACCCTGCTCCCCAGATTCGAACGGCCAACCTTTTGGTCAGCCAGTTGACCTATTGATCTACTAACATTTGCATGTTTTCGAACTGCTAGGTTGGCAGACGCTGGTGCTAACAGCGGGAGCTCACCCTGCTCCCCAGATTCGAACGGCCAACCTTTTGTTCAGCCAGTTGACCTATTGATCTACTAACATTTGCATGTTTTCGAACTGCTAGGTTGGCAGAAGCTGGTGCTAACAGCGGGAGCTCACCCTGGTCCCCAGATTCAAACCGCCAACCTTTTGGTCAGCCAGTTCAGCAGCTCAGCGTTTTAAGCCTATATGCCACCGTATAAATAAAATGCATTGTTGTTGTTGTTGTTGTTGTTGTTGTTGTTGTTGTGAAGCTATAACACTTATGATTCCATAGCATTCAGGCACTGCACTTCCTAGTGGTGCCAAACTGCATTCATTCCACAGTGTAGATGTACCTTGGGACAGACAGAGAAAAAACACACAAACAATGCTCCTGGATGAGGAGGCTCCACCCAGCATGCAAGTCACAAGGTTCACACCCGTGTGGGTTGTGAAGAAGCGATGTTGTTGTTACCTTTTCCAAATATCTGCCGGCACCACTGATCCGAGCTCTGACACACTCCAGTCATGCAAACCCCTTTGTCCTCGTCGCACGTCTGTCCGTCCTCCACATAGAAATCGGCTGTACATAAGGGCGAGGTACCGTTGCAGTATTCCTTCAAATCACAGTCGGCATCCACAGTATCTCTGCACACAGTGCCTTTGGCTTTCACCTGACCCACAAGTGTCATGATAAAATATAAAACAGATTTTGTTAAAATTCAATATGAACATGGAGAATTCCAGAGGATTGCAAATCAAGAAAGTTCTTTGACTGAATACCATTGGTGGGATATTTTCAAGGGATATTCACCAAAAGCTTCAACCTTTTTGCATTTAATGATTCACCCAATTGTAGTGATTATAATGCCGTTAATTGTAATGGTTTTATGGACATGTATTTTGTTTAAGAAACTGAGATCTGTACAACTAAAATTAGAAGCTACTTTACAGTATCTGCATGTTGATTTATAAATGGAATTATAAATCAAGAGGGGGAATGTGTCATGATAAAATATGCTGTATGGTTTGAGTGAGATTGTATGAAAGGCGTATGAATGTGGCCCAACTGGGCTGAAGATACCATTCTAAGGAATGAGGCCTGGAAAACTACAAGACAGAGGCAAAGGACTTGTGGACTAATTAAAAATTGCTGATGAGATTTGAGAACTGTTGACATTCTGACTTGATTAACTCTTGGTGGAAAAACAACTTGTTTACATTGCCAAAGACAATGGTTCTTTTAAGTAAGGAAGTCAACACTGTGGCTCCTTACAGAAGTGTTTACAAGGCTCCTGGATGAGGAAAGCCAATCAATCAGAATCAACATCTGTCCAAGAACTGATGGAATCTGTCTGTCAGTAATCTACAACTTTCAGAACCACATCAACAGGAAAAACTACATAAAAGGACCCTTCTCTCTCAGAGAGTGTGTGTCAGATCAACTGAACACCATTTCTGAACGCCATCGTGAACAGCCGCCTTCTCCTCTCAAGAAGCTGATCATCTTCAGCAAGAAGAATGGTAAGACTGTATTGTCGAAGGCTTTCATGGCTGGAATCACTAGGTTCTTGTGGAATGTTAGAGTATATGTGTAAATGTTAATGCAATATTCCCCTTTGTCTATGTAACCAATATAATTATTATAAAACCTAGTACTGGAGTCTGTGTCTATTTTTTTCTCTCTGAAAGTGCCTAATGCAACCTGTCTCACTAAAAGCGGAATAAAAGAACCTATTTAACATTTTTAAAAGTATTTATGACAGTAGCAGCCAATAGTGAAAGGACCAAGGCAGAGACATCTCCAGCTCACCCCGTTTGGGTATCAGCCAGCACGTCAACGACTTAAATCAAGAAATAGTTTTCTAAGATCTACAGAGACACTCGCTGGAACACCTCAGCAAGCAAGAGTCCAAAAGTGGCAGGCTCAAACCCAGAACCTCAATCAATGGCTGATACCAAATGAGAGACTCCCCCCTGGGCACACAGAGGACTGGACGACTTGGGACCACAAGATGCAGAGCCAACCTTCAGAAATGGGGCCACAAAGTGGAATCCTCGACATGCGAGTGTGGAGAGGAGCAAACCACTGACCACCTGCTGCAATGCACCCTGAGCCCTTCCACATGATGCACAAGGGAGGACCTTCTTGCGGCAACACCAGAGGCACTCCAAGGGGCCAGAGACTGGTCAAAGGACATTTAACCAAATACCAAATTTGCAAAATCTGTGTTTTTTTTCCTTTTTCTTTTTAATCTGTGTGTTTGTTTTGCTCTGTTAGAATTGTAATACAATGGTTGCTGATGACGATAAATAAATAAATAAATACCCTGAGCCCTTCTGCCACATGATGCACCAGGGAGGACACCAGAGGCAGCACTCCAAGGGGCCAGAGACTGGCCAACGGACATCTAATCCACTACCAAGCTTGCAAAGCCTGTGTTGTTGTTTTTTCAATCTGTTTGTTTTGTCCTGTGAGAAATGCAACCCAATGTTCTGGTTGCTGATGACACCATAGATAGATAGATAGATAAATAAAATGTGTAAACCCCGTCCTAATTCTGTGAGAGTGCTGGCCGCCTGAGGCCCGCATCAGAACAAGGACACCAAGATGTCTGCCTCCCTCCCTCCCTCCCTCGCTCGCTCTCCTTCCTCGAGGCTTCCCAAAGAAGAAGGAGGAGGAGGAGCCTTCCTTCGGCGTCTTTTCCCGCCCAGCTGGCCTCCGCCTTCCCATTGGCTGCCCGCCTTCGTGCCCGCCTTCCATCCGCGTGGCAGGCCTCGATTGGTGGGATGGCAAGGAGGGGGCGGGCCTCTGCGTTCCGACGTCACCGCAAGCCCCGCCCCTCTGTTGTGGGCGGAGGAAGGAATGAAGGTAAGCAGGCGCCGGGGAGGAGGGGGAGGGGCCAGGGGAGGCCCCGCCCCCTTTCCCGTGTTGACAGGCCGGCTTGGCCTTCGGAGCCGGAAGTGCCCCTCCTTCCGGTTGTCGGTGCTCCTCGGCGGACCAAGCAAGCCGCGGCCTTCCTCTCTCTCTCTCTCTCTCTCCTCCTCCTCCTGCAGGCGCATCCACACAACTCTTATCCTGCACTTGCGGGTGAGGTACAAGCTCGCGGTCCCTTATGGATAGGCCCAGAGAGGCTAGTAGAGGGTGAAACATCGATCTTCAGAGCGCTATATCCCGTTCCTGCCCCCCTCCCTCCTCCCTGCGGGGTGTGGGACTAACTAACTCCCAGAATCCCTCGCAGCCTCCCTACATGCGATGGCTCAGAGACACGACGCACTCTCCTATCATGTTAACCCCTGTCCACCAGCAATGACGTCTCAGGCCCCTTTCCCCCTCAGCTGCTCAGCAGAGAAGCAGAGGCATTCTGGGAGTTGCAGTCCACAACACACCCCGAGGGAGGGAGGGAGGGAGGGAGGAGGCCTCTGGGCCTGGCTTGGAAAAGCGTGCCTCTGGCTTTGAACCCGGTGGTTGTCTCCTGTCGGCGCCGCGGAGCGTGTCTGCTGCCGGTTGCCACTGCTCTACAGAAGCTGATTGGCCTGTCATAGAACCATAGAATCCTAGGATAGTTGGAAGAGACCTCCTGGGCCATCATCCAGTCCAACCCCATTCTGCCAAGAAGCAGGAATATTGCATTCAAATCACCCCTGACAGATGGCCATCCAGCCTCTGTTGCAAAGCTTCCAAAGAAGGAGCCTCCACCACACTCCGGGGCAGAGAGTTCCACTGCTGAACGGCTCTCACAGTCAGGAAGTTCTTCCTCATGTTCAGATGGAATCTCCTCTCTTGTAGTTTGAAGCCATTGCTTCATTATGTCCTAGTCTCCAGGGCAGCAGAAAAACAAGCTTGCTCCCTCCTCCCTGTGACTTCCTCTCACATATTTATACATGGCTATCATGTCTCTTCTCAGCCTTCTCTTCTTCAGGCTAAACATGCCCAGCTCTTTAAGCCGCTCCTCATAGGGCTTGTTCTCCATTATTACCTATTTTGATAAATATATCATTCCAAAAACTCTACCTTTGGTCTTTTTTGTCAGCTCCTCCATTCATATAATATTGGCACAAACCCAGACCACAATTGAAGCCTCAAAATTTTAGAACATGAATTCAGGATACACAGTGAGTTAGTAGCAGATTTGTAATTCATGTTCTTGTCAATAGCTCTCTTGAATTGTGGTGCCCAGAATTGGACACAATATTCCAGATGTGGTCTAACCAAAGCAGAATAGAGGGGTAGCATTACTTCCTTAGATGTAGACACTATGCTCCTATTGATGCAGGCCAAAATCCCATTGGCTTTTTTTGCCGCCACATCACATTGTTGGCTCATGTTTAACTTGTTGTCCACGAGGACTCCAAGATCTTTTTCACACGTCCTGCTCTCGAGCCAGGCATTGTCCCCCATTCTGTATCTTTGCATTTCGTTTTTCCTGCCAAAGTGGAGTATCTTGCATTTGTCACTGTTGAACTTCATTTTGTTAGTTTTGGCCCTGTCGCGGTTCGACCCTTGCGCCTGTTTGTGGCCGGGAGGAGTCCCCACGGGGAGGGGAGGGGAGCAGAGGAGGAGGGACAGTCCACGTCTCACAGGCGTATCGCAGAGTTGGGCGGACAATAGCTTTGTAACAAGCACCTTGGTATCCCTACGGATGGCCATCTGTCAGGAGTGCTTTGAATGCAATTTAAGCAGGGTCAGGCCTTGTTTGGACTTGGAGGGGAGGCCACCAATTAATCCCAGGTGCTATTTCAGAGGCAAAATGTCTTCGGAGTATCACTTGCCTAACAAAGGCGCATGAACTGCATGTTGTTGTCATAAGGTTTATTTGTCGTGTCATCAGCAACCATACCATTGTGTTACAATTCTAACAGAGCAAAACAAACACACAGATTAAAAAAAAACACACACACAGATTTTGCAAACTCGGTAATTGGTTAAATGTCCTTTGCCCAGTCTCTGGCCCCTTGGAGTGCCTCTGGTGTTGCCGCAAGAAGGTCCTCCCTTGTGCATGTGGCAGGGCTCAGGTTGCATTGCAGCAGGTGGTCAGTGGTTTGCTCTTCTCCACACTCGCATGTCGAGGATTCCACTTTGTAGCCCCATTTCTTAAGGTTGGCTCTGCATCTGGTGGTGCCAGAGCGCAGTCTGTTCAGCGCCTTCCAAGTCGCCCAGTCTTCTTTGTGCCCAGGATGGAGAGAGTCTCTCATCTGGTACCACCCATAGATTGAGGTGCTGGGTTTGAGCTTGCCACTTTTGGACTCTCGCTTGCTGGGCTGTTCCAGCGAGTGTCTCTGTAGATCTTAGAAAACTATTTCTTGATTTAAGTCGTTGACGTGCTGGCTGATACCCAAACGGGATGGGCTGGAGATGTCTCTGCCTTGGTCCTTTCACTATTGGCTGTTACTTCCCGGCGGATGTCAAGTGGACAAACTAACAAACAAAGCACCCAAATCGCCACCTTTAATCCCCCACCCACCCCTACACCATGTTCGGGGTGAGTGACCACCCTCCCACCCCCACCCCCAACCTATGATCTAAAACCGACTTCCTCTCGTCTCATCCACTTCCTATTATATTTCTTCGTTCTGTATTTCTATTACGTTTCTTCTCTCCTCATTTTCTACATTAATGTTATTCTCACTCAGTATATTTCATTTTCTATATAACTTTTAAGCAAGCTCCAGTCTGTCATAACAGTTCCTTTTCCATTGTGTTGTCTAATCCAAAAGGTCAATTCATCCATTTCCTGTATGTCCAATAATTTTTCCAGCCGTTCTGATCTTGATGGTGTCGAGTCTTGTTTCCATTTTCTAGCAGAGGTCATCCTTGCTGCTGTTAAGAAAAAAGTGAACAACTTTTCCATGTTATTATCAGGGAATCGCTTTAGGTCATACATTCCTAATCAGTATATTTCTGGATTCAAAGGTATATTTAACTTAAAGATTTCCTTACCCTCTTTGTGAACCATCTTCCAGTATTCCTTAGCCTTGGGGCATAACCACCATAGGTGATAGAAAGAACCCTCTTTCAATTTACACTTCCAACACCTATTGTCTGCATTACTGTACATTTTTCCAATTTTCTGTGGTGTTAAGTATTTTAAGCCAGTTCTCTTTTAGATCTGAGGCATAAGTATATCTGAGTCTTTTCCCCCAGATTGTTTCCCATCCGTTTAGTTGGATGCTTCTACCTATATTTTTTGCCCATATGACCATTGAGTTTTTAATCAGCTCCTTTTCTGTGGCCCACCCCAACAGGATCTTGTATAATATCGGTATTGTTTTCCTTTTACTTTTCTGGATCCTTTCCCACAGGTCATTTTCCTCTCCGAAACCCTTCAGGTATTTCAAGCGGGGTCGGGGGGTGGGGGGGTCACACAACCAGCAGGGAAGGGGTCTTCATCATCCTTGCTGAAGCTGGCTCTGCTTGGAAGCCAGGGCCGCCGCCACCGATGCCTGGGCCTGAAGGAGGCCTATTGATTGATTGATTGATCATAGAATCAATCCTAGAATCAAAGAGTTGGAAGAGACCTCCTGGGCCATCATCCAGTCCAACCCCATTCTGCCAAGAAGCAGGAATATTGCATTCAAAGCACCCCTGACAGATGGCCATCCAGCCTCTGTTTAAAAGCTTCCAAAGAAGGAGCCTCCACCACACTCTCCGGGGCAGAGAGTTCCACTGCTGAATGGCTCTCACAGTCAGGAAGTTCATCCTAGAGTTGGAAGAGACCTCATGGGCCATCCAGTCCAACCCCATTCTGCCAAGAAGCAGGAATATTGCATTCAAATCACCCCTGACAGATGGCCATCCAGCCTCTGTTTAAAAGCTTCCAAAAAAGGAGCCTCCACCACACTCTGGGGCAGAGAGTTCCACTGCTGAACGGCTCTCACTGTCAGGAAGTTCTTCCTCATGTTCAGATGGAATCTCCTCTCTTGTAGTTTGAAGCCATTGTTCCGCGTCCTAGTCTCCAGGGAAGCAGAAAACAAGCTTGCTCCCTCCTCCCTGTGGCTTCCTCTCACATATTTATACCTGGCTATCATACTCTCAGCCTTCTCATCCAGTCCAACCACATTCTGCCAAGAAGCAGGAATATTGCATTCAAAGCACCCCTGACAGATGGCCATCCAGCCTCTGTTTAAAAGCTTCCAAAGCAGGAGCCTCCACCACACTCCTTCCGGGGCAGAGAGTTCCACTGCTGAACGGCTCTCACAGTCAGGACTGATGTCCTTCTGACCCCGAACATTCCAGCCCGAAGGCCACTCAGGGCGGCAGGCAGACCGGCAACCTTTATTCATTTATTTAGAACTTTTCTATACCGGTCTTCTCACCTCTACGAGGGACTCAGGCCGGTTTACGGCATATATGCAAATTACAACAATATACAAAAACAAAGTACATCAACATTACAGATTAAAATAGTACAGTAAAATATCATCATCTCATTACCCAAGCCAAATTGTCCTACAATCACAGTCATAGCCACAGTTCATCCTCCTCCTTCCATGTGGACGAAGGTGATGGGATCAGTCCCCAAAAGCCAGGTCTTTATTAGTTTCCTGAAAGTCAGGAGGGAGGGAGCAGATCTAAAGATGCCTTTTGTTTTGTCATGTCAGGAGCGACCTGAGAAACTGCAAGTCGCTTCTGGTGTGAGAGATTTGGCCGCCTGCAGGGACGTTGTCCAGGGAACACCCGGATGATTAGATGTTCATCCTTGTGGGAGGCTTCTCTCATGTCCCCTTCGCATGAGGAGCTGGAGCTGACAGAGGGAGCTCATCCGCCTCTCCCTGGATTCGAGCGTGCGACCTGTCGGTCTTCAGGTCTGCGGGCACAAGGGTTTAACCCACTGCGCCACCGGGGACTCCATTAGATGCCTTAGAAATAGACATAGATCAGTTAAAACGATTAAATCGCATCATCAATACATATAAAAACCTTATCTTCTATATAAACAAAAATGTAATGTTTGTTTGTGGGATTAACATAACTCGAAAACCACTGGACGAATTGATACCCTGTTTGGACACAAGACACATATCAGACCAATGAGTGACACATATAACACAAAGCCACATATAATAATAATAATAATAATAATAATAATAATAATAATAATAATAGTAATACTTTATTTGTACCCCGCTACCATCTCCCCAAGGGACTTGGTGCAGCTTACATGAGGCCGAGCCCACAATACATCAGCAAAAACAACAACAGTAATACAAAACAATGAAATAAAACTCATAAACAAAAACAGGCAGTAAACATCAACAATAACATTTAAAAATATGGCTGGGCCAAATGTAATGAGCAAGACCAGGTGAAATATAACTAGGATAGAATTTTGGAAAAGAATGGGGTGAGCAGACATTCCTAGATCACTAATAAAGTGCATTGAGGGACATATATACACGCAAACACACATATACACAAAACTAGGCCACAGCAACATGTGGCAGGGGATGGCTAGTAAGCTATAACAACTATAAAAAATCTATTTTAAAAACCATGTTTCCCAGACCCATTCCTCATCCGCTTACGTGTTACGATTTTGTGTTTATGTGGTAATGCTGAAGCGCCAAACGCTTGCTCAAAGAGCCAGGTTTCCACTTTTATCCGAAAGGCCAGGAGGGAGGGGGTGGTCTAATATCCCTGGGAAGGGAGTTCCACAGCCAAGGGGCCACCACTGAGAAGGCCCTGTCTCTTGTCCCTGTCAGAGGCAGTCAGGCTCGGGAGCAGGGACTCCCCAGGCAATATATAAGACCTAACGCGGCCCCTGTGCCCAAAAGGCTGCATGGAGGTTTGGGAGGACATCTATAAAGATTCCTTGGGGCTCCACAAGAAACTTTGGCTACCACGGCTGAAAAGGTTTGAGAACCCCTGACTGAAAGGATCAGCTTCACTCTACTTTGGATTGACCACGGACTGGTTTGACTTCGCTTTCAGGATTTCTGGACTTTGCTTATTAATATCTTAGTGACTCTAACTACTTTTTGTTATGAAAATACGTTTTTCCAGCTTTAAAGACTGTGTTTGTGCTCCGTTTTGATTTTCAAACGAATTGCTGCATTTTTAGTTTAATCCGGATTAAGAGTCTACACTATAATCCAGATTATATTTCAGTTTGCCCTATTGACTCATTTTTGGTGCCAAATTACTCACTGGACCTTCTGCACTGCTGTTAAGTGCGTTTTTGGTTCTTTTGCTTTCAATAAAGCTGTGTTTGAACCTTTATTTTGTGTCTGGCATTGTTTGCAAGCATCTGGGTCTTGACACTTTTGTTCTCCCTTTGTTGTTGTTCATTCGTTCAGTCGTCTCCGACTCTTCGTGACCTCATGGACCAGCCCACGCCAGAGCTCCCTGTCGGCCGTTACCACCCCCAGCTCCCTCAAGGTCAGTCCAGTCCCTTCAAGGATGCCATCCATCCATCTTGCCCTTGGTCGGCCCCTCTTCCTTTTGCCTTCCACTTTCCCCAGCATAATTGTCTTCTCTAGGCTTTCCTGTCTCCTCATGATGTGGCATTCAAAGGACTTCATCTTGGCCTCTCGTCTCCTTCCCTCCAATGAGCAGTCGGGCTTTATTTCCTGGAGGATGGACTGGTTGGATCTTCTCGCAGTCCAAGGCACTCTCAGAACTTTCCTCCAACACCACAGTTCAAAAGCATCTCTCTTCCTTTGCTCAGCCTTCCCTAAGGTCCAGCTCTCACATCCGTAGGTTACTACAGGGAATACCATGGCTTTGACTAGGCGGATCTTTGTTGCCAGTCTGATGTCTCTACTCTTTACGATTTTATCGAGACTGGACATTGCTCTCCTCCCAAGAAGTAAGCGTCTTCTGATTTCCTGGCCACAGTCTGCATCTGCAGTAATCTTTGCACCTAGAAATACAAAGTCTGTCACGGCCTCCACGGTTTCTCCCTCTATTTTCCAGTTGTCAATCATTCTTGTTGCCACAATCTTGGTTTTTTTGACGTTTAGCTGCAACCCGGCTTTTGCGCTTTCTTCTTTCACCTTGATTAGAAGGCTCCTCAGCTCCTCCTCGCTTTCGGCCATCAGGGTGGTGTCATCTGCATATCTGAGGTTGATAATGTTTCTTCCAGCAATTTTCACCCCAGCTTTATTTCTCCCTTTATTTCTTGTTTATTCATTTTAACATATGAATATTTCTCTTTTGCATCTCTCCTCTTGATTGATTTGATTCATTTGAATGTGCAAAATGTATTGTCTTTGTAAGAGTGTTTTCCATTTGATGCACCTTTAACATGGAGGCTTGTTGGTGAAGTTGTCTCGGCTCTTGTTTGAGTTTTACATTTGTTAAATCTTTTGTTAATTGTCTTTCTTTTTCTTTCATCTCCTCCTGCAATGCATTTATTTTTGCTGCCTTTCCTTTTTATGTATTGAATTTAATTAAATCAATTTTCTATATATTGAATTTAGCTGGATTAATTTTCCTTCCATGTAGGCTTTACTTGTGTCTCATTCAATTCTCAGAGATGTTCCTTGATGACTATTTTATTTGGAAGAATTCTCTAATTTCTTTCTGACATTGATCAAGATTTTATCGATTGTTCAAAAGGCTTTCATTAATTTTCCAAATAAATTGTTTTTCTCAGGATTGGGATTTCTGTTGTAGTTAGGCAGTGGTCTGAAATAATCTTTGACTGGATTTGAGCTGTTTAAATAAGATTTACTAAATTCTTAGTGATCCCAATCATATCAATTTTGACTTGTGTCTATCAGAGAGGACGGTATAGTCCTTTTCTTCCGGATGTAAGAACCTCCAGATGTCTAAGTTTGAAAGTGCTTTGACCAGGGTTCCGTCCTGAATGGAACTGAATGAATTTAAGTGGAACTGAATTGGTTAAGTGGACGAACACAGAGAGTGCTCACTAATGCTTCCTCTTCATCTTGGAAAGAAGTGACGAGTGGAGTGCCCAAGCAGGGTTCCGTCCTGGGCCCGGTCCTGTTCAACATCTTTATTAATGACTTAGATGAAGGGCTAGAAGGCAGGATCATCAAGTTTGCAGACGACACCAAATTGGGAGGGAGAGCCAATAGTCCAGAGGACAGGAGCAGGATTCAAAACGATCTTGACAGATTAGAGAGATGGGCCAAAACTAACAAAATGAAGTTCAACAGTGACAAATGCAAGATACTCCACTTTGGCAGAAAAAATGAAATGCAAAGATACAGAATGGGGGACAATGAGGCCTGGCTCGAGAGCAGTACGTGTGAAAAAGATCTTGGAGTCCTCGTGGACAACCAGTTAGACATGAGCCAGGAATGTGATGTGGCAGCAAAAAAAGCCAATGGGATTTTGGCCTGCATCAAGAGGAGCATAGTGTCTAGATCTAAGGAAGTCATGCTCCCCATGCTCTATTCTGCTTTGGTTAGACCACACCTGGAATATTGTGTCCAATTCTGGGCACCACAATTCAAGAGAGATATTGGCAAGCTGGAATGTGTCCAGAGGAGGGCGACTAAAATGATCAAGGGTCTGGAGAACAAGCCCTATGAGGAGCGGCTTAAGGAGCTGGGCATGTTTAGCCTGAAGAAGAGAAGGCTGAGAGGAGATATGATAGCCATGTATACATACGTGAGAGGAAGCCACAGGGAGGAGGGAGCAAGCTTGTTTTCTGCTTCCTTGCAGACTAGAACGCAATGGGACAATGGCTTCAAACTACAAGAGAGGAGATTCCATCTGAACATGAGGAAGAACTTCCTGATTGTGAAGGAAGGAAGGAAGGAACTCTCTGCCCCGGAGGGAGTGTGGTGGAGGGTCCTTCTTTGGAAGCTTTTAAACAGAGGCTGGGTGGCCATCTGTCAGGGGTGCTTTGAATGCAGTATTCCTGCTTCTTGGCAGAATGGGGTTGGACTGGATGGCCCATGAGGTCTCTTCCAACTCTTTGATTCTATGATATTCCAGAGATTTTTGGTAACTTTTCTTGATTCTCTTGAATTGGCTTTATAGGTTTTCTTATCCATATTGAAACCCACAATAGAGTTGCTGTCTCCCTTCAGAATAACCATACCCGTATGCTCAAGATCTTTCATGTCTTTCTAAAGTTTTTCAAAGAAAGGACCTTTGGCATTGTTTGAAGCATTAATATTGACAATGAGTATTGTTTGTAATTCTGTCATTATCATTAGAAATTTCCCTTCCTGGCCTGTTGTTTAATGTGTGTCCCCTGCATTGCTATGATATCAGCATTTTTCTACTTCCCAAATAATGAATGAATTTATTCTTCTCATTTAGTCCATTTATATTTAATAAGAATATCTTAAAGTCCTCATTCTTGTAGCACTGTGTGATCTGTATTGTCGAAGGCTTTCATGGCTGGAATCACTAGGTTCTTGTGGGTTTTTTCGGGCTATATATGTTTATCTTTTTATTTCTTCTTTCTTGACCAGGTAATGAGGAGCCACCTCTGGTGTGACAAGAAACAAACCAACTTCTAGTGGATATTGAGGAATTTGGACACCAAAGAGCAATAAGGAAACTAGTCCTATAGGAAAAAGAAATCCTCTCAAGGTGCTGATCACGCTGTAGATCAGAAAGGGAAAAACAAGAATCGAGTGTCCATCTTGCAAAACATATCATAGAATTATAGAGATGGAAGAGACCTCGCAGGCCATCCAGTCCAACTCCCTGGCAAAAGGCGGGAAAATCGCATTCAAAGCACATAACACTATCAAAATGGAGGATGAAGATTATAAATGTATTGAATCTGGAGAGGGCTTTAGTCAGCATGGACATCTGAAGACACATCAAAGGACTCGCACTGGGGAGAAACCCTATAAATGCTTGGAATGTGGGCAGAGTTTCACTCAGAAGCGAAACCTACAGTCACATGAAAGGACGCACACTGGAGAGAAACCCTATAAATGCCTGGAATGTGGACAGAGCTTCACTAGGAGTGGACATCTACTTTCACATCAAAGGACTCACACTGGGGAGAAGCCTTATAAATGCCTGGAGTGTGGACAGAGCTTCACTGAGAGTGGAAGTCTACGTAGCCATCAAAGGACTCACACTGGAGAGAAACCCTATAAATGTCTAGAGTGTGGAATGAGCTTCAGTCAGAATGTGAATTTACGTTCACATCAAAGGACTCACACTGGGGAGAAACCCTATAAATGTATGGAGTGTGGAATGTGTTTCACTGAGAGTGGAAGTCTGCATAGACATCAAAGAACTCACACTGGGGAGAAACCCTATGCATGCCTGGAGTGTGGAATGAGCTTCACTCAGAAGGGACATCTACGTTCACATCAAAGGACTCACACTGGAGAGAAACCCTACACATGCCTGGAGTGTGGAAAGAGCTTCATTGAGAGTGGAAGCCTACGTTCACATCAAAGGACTCACACTGGGGAGAAGCCCTATAAATGCCTCGAGTGCGGAATAGGCTTCACTCAGAAAGGCAATCTACATTCACATCAAAGGACTCACACTGGAGAGAAACCCTATAAATGCCTGGAATGTGGACAGAGCTTTACTAGGAGCGGGTATCTCCTTTCACATAAAAGGACTCACACTGGGGAGAAACCTTACAAATGCCTGGAGTGTGGACAGAGCTTCACTGAGAGTGGAAGTCTACGTTCACATCAAAGGACTGACACTGGGGAGATAACATATACATGCCTGGAGTGTGGGCAGAGCTTCACTAATATTAACTGTCTACGTTCACATCAAAGGGCTCACACTAGGGAGAAACCGTAAAAATGTCTAGAGTGTGGAATAAGCTTCATTCGGAATGTCTATCTGCATTCACATCAAAGGACTCAGACTGAGGTGGAAACCCTATAAATGCAAGGAGTACAGAAAGAGCTTCACAGAGTCACAGTCTACATAAACATCATAGAATCCACACTGGAAAGTCTTTCTAACATATGTATTTATTTAGGATATTTCTACCCCATCTTTCTCCGCAGCTTACAAAACAGTATACCAGTCAAAATCCTTCAATCAGGAATACATAAAATGGTAAAACCATGATAAAACATCAATCCATAAAAACCAAAACCTCAGGTAAAACCATAGCCTCCTCCCCCATGCATATCCCGATCATTAAAATTGCTAAACTCCTCCCATCGTTCAGTTAAAAGCCTTGTTAAATAAAAAAATAACCCCTTTCCTAAAACTGAGAAGAGATGGAGCAGCTCTTAGATCTTCGGGGGGGGGGGGGTTCCAGAGTGCGGAGCTGCATCCTGTTGGGGGCTCACGTGGCAATTTGAGTTTCACCGCTGGATCTTGTTAGGGGTGGGTTAAGGGATGCACCCTGGGATGTGTTGGGGGACATAATGATCCAGGTAGGCTGGACCAAAGCCGTATAGGACTTTATAGGTAATGACCAGCACCTTAAATTGATCCTGGAACCATGCAGACAACCAATAGAGTTGCTTCAGGATAGGCATAGTATGCTCCCTGAAGTTGGCACCCGTCAGAAGACTGGCCACCGCTCTTTGGATGAACTGTAATTTCTGAAAACTTCAAAGGCAGACGTACATAGAGCGCTTTGCAGTAGTCCAGTCTGGATGTAACCAACACTTGCATCACTCAGGTCAGGTCCAGAGTTTTCAAGAATTGGCACAGTTGGTGCAGAAGCTTTAATTGGGGGAAGGCCAACCCAGTCACCGCTGCCACCTGGGCTTCCAGGTTTAAAGTGGAGTCTAGAGCGACCCCCAAACTGTGCACCTGAGATTTCAGGGGGAGCGCAAACCCCACCTAGCTCAGGTTGAAATGCTGCCTCCAAGGCACCAGTAATACCTCTGACTCGTCTGCAGTGAGCTTCAACTTGTTCGCCCTCATCCAGTCCATCGCTGCCCTCAGGCAATGGTTTAAGGGCAGGACCGCTTCCTTGGCATCAGGTGAGAAGGAGTAGTGGAGCTGGGCATCATCCACGTACAGATGATCTCTCCCAGTGGTTTCAGGTAGATGTTAAATCACACCAGGGATAAAGATGAGCTCTGCGGGACCCCACAGCCTGGACTCGCCCAAGACCGCCTTCTGGGACCGGTCTGCGAGGAAGGACCAGAACCACTGCCTCCTGGCCCCATCCCCTTGAGCCTTCCAGGAGGAGACCATGGTCAGTGGTATTGAAAGCCACTGAGGTGTCCAGGAGAATTAGCAGGGTGTGGTTTTGAGTTACCTCAGGATAGTCCCAGGTGGAGTTAACCCTTCTTCATTCCTCTTCTTTCAGTAAATTTATTTTGTTACCTTTTCGCCTCGCCTCAAAGTGCCTCTGTCTGCTAAGAGTCTTAAAAGAAGGGAACAGAACAGAGCCCCGGAGTAAAAAGGCGGAGGGCCACTATAGACCCAAAAATAATACCATTATAGACTCACAATAATGTAGCTCATATCTATGCTTAGAATACTAACACATTCAACACATACCGGCATCTACTACATAGTATACTACATGCAATTCTCTAAACCAGAAGATTTCCTTATATGGGATAAACAACTAATTCTTACAGCAAAATGCACAGGTTTGTGGGTTCTTTTTGAAAACCAAAAGTTTATCAATAACAAATCAAAGTCTTGTAAGTCTTTTTTGCAAGTCTCTTAAACTGGTTGTTTAAGAGTTTACTTAAACTGTGGATTCTAAAAAAGGACTGATATACTGTGTTTTGCTGTTGACAAACTTTGGTCTGAAATAAGGACTTACAAACTTGTAGGAATCAGCTGTGTGCCCACACCAAGAAGCTCCGGATTAAGAGGCATGCAAAAAAGAAAAGAAAAGAAAGACTTACAAACTTTGATTTGTTATTGATAAACTTTTGGTTTTCAAAAAGAACCCACAAACCTGTGCATTTTGCTGTAAGAATTAGTTGTTTATCCCATATAAGGAACTCTTTTGGTTTAGAGAATTGCACGTAGTATTCTGTGTAGTAGATGCCAGTACATTGAATGTGTTAGTATTATAAGCATAGATATGAGATTTATTTATTTATTGGTCGTGTCAGGGCAACCAGTCAATTGTATTACATTTCTAACAGAACAAACAAACAGACAGACAAAACACAAAGTTTGCAAGCTTGGTATTCTATTAAATGTCCTTTGACCAGTATCTGGCCACTTGGAGTGCCTCTGGTGTTGCTGCAAGGAGGTCCTCCCTTGTGCATCATGTGGCAGGGCTCAGGGTGCATTGCAGCAGGTGGTCAGTGGTTGGCTCTTCTCCACACTCACATGTCGAGGATTCCACTTTGTGGCCCCATTCCTGAAGGTTGGCTCTGCATCTCGTGGTGCCAGAACGCAGTCTGTTCAGCGCCTTCCAAGTCACCCAGTCCTCCATTGGTTGAGGTGCTGGGTTTGAGCCTGCCACTTTTAAGACAATATTTCAAACCAACTAAGCTTAATACCTATTTTGTTCCAGTTCTCTCAAATAAACATCATTGTTTTGTTATTCACGACATCTGCCTCACGTATGCCTCTGTGGGTGAATTTTTAAAAAGCAGTGAACTGCAGCAAACAAGAGTCTATGGTGGCAGCATATAACTGAAAGAACAATCTTTTAGTGTGACCTCAGAAACACAAGCCTGAGGGCTAGTCCAACACACTCTTGCCTAAGATACTTCCAGTAGGCCAAGGGCTTATCAGTGCTTTTAAGTTGGTAGTGGCCAGAGGGTTCTTTCAAAAGGTTTTCAGCCAGAAGAAAGTTCCAGCTTAGGCAGCTTTTGTTTTGGGGCTTTTAAAACAGAGAAGCCTCACATTCCATTAAGCTTGGTGGGATTTCTATTTCTCAAACAAGCCCCCACTTTCCATAGGGCGCTTCAGAGGGGTCGCATTGACTGCCCTTGCCACCTCTGCGTTCCAGGGATCGAACAAGGCATCAATGGGATCACCTGCCCTGGCAGACAGAAATACAAAATAACTCCTTTAAAAATTATCCAGATTCACTTTATGTACTTATACTAAACAGATAAATGAGAACGTGAAAAGGGGAAATGGGCAGGGGGGAGGGGAGTTGGGGAGGGGGAAGAAGAGAAGGGGGAGGAAGTGGAGGGTCTTCCAGTCTTCTTCATTGTGGTTCAGTTCTTGTCCTTCATCTCTCTTTATCTTCTTTACGATATGCGTCTCCTGTTCGTTCCTCTTCCTTGTGGAGCAATTCCTCTTTGTCTCTTTGGATCGGACTATATTGCCATTCTCCTTCTCTCTTGAGTCATACAATCTTGGAGGAGATTCCAATCTGTTTTTTTCCTGGTTGAGTTAGTTTGTCCCTATTCATAGTGTCCATTATTTTTATAAGGCTCAATTGATCCATTGAGGGAGTTTTCAGCTCTTTGCATGTACTATTTTTGCTGCTGTTACTAAATAATTTAGCAGGGTACAAATAAAGTTAATAATAATAATTGAAAAGTATGTGTCTGTGTCTCCATCCACATCTGTTATTCCCAATAAAACGTATTTTGGCTTCATTTGTATTTTTGTGTTAAGTATTTTCTGGAATATTTCTTTAATTTCCTTCCAATATTCCTTTGCTTTCCTGCACATCCACCACGCATGGTAGAAAAGGCTTTCCTTGGTTTCACATTCCCAGCATTTATTTTGCATGTTTTTATACATTTTTTCCTAATTTTTGTGATGTTCTAGACCATGGGTACATCAGTTTGTACCAATTTTCTTTGAGATAATAGGCATATGTGTGCATATTTCAATTTGTGGCTCCACATTTGTCCCATTCCTCCCATTTTACTGGACGGCCTATGTATAACTCTTCTAAATGTTGGAAATGCAAGCACTGAGTTGGGACGTTTTATCTTCTGTGGCATATTCTAGAAAGATTGGACTAAAATGCATTCCAACCTGGTTAAGGTCATATGAAGACAGAGTTGTTTTGGATTGGGAATGCGATGATCAAGAAGGAACGAGGCACGGGTAGTTCCTTGGACCCAATTCAGGAAGCCCTCACCGTCTGCGGGGATGGAGGGACCGCCCGACCCCAACGGAAAAATAAAGCCTTGGCAGACCGTGCAAAAAGAATCTGCGAAGCCCACCTCCTCCAAGATGAACTGAACCACCTCAACTGGGCTCTCCAGGCCAAGGGAGACTCCACCTCAGACATCAGAAGAGCTGCAAGACCACCGAGAAGAAGCCACGAGAGTCAAGACGAAGATCCACCCAGAGGAAAAGTGTTCCTGCCAGACATCAAGGGAACCACTGACCGCATAGGGAAGCTGATGAGGAAACACAACATACAAACAATCTACAAACCCACCAAGAAAATCCAACAAATGCTACGTTCAGCAAAGGACAAGAGGGATCCTCTCACCTCTGCAGGAGTCTACCATTGTATACCATGCAGCTGTGGACAAGTCTACATAGGGACCACCAAACGCAGCGCCCAGACACGCATCAAGGAACATGAAAGGCACTGCAGACTACTTCAACCAGAGAAGTCAGCCATAGCAGAGCACCTGATGAACCAGCCTGGACACAGCGTATTATTTGAGAACACAGAAATGCTGGACCACACCAACAACCACCATGTCAGACTACACAGAGAAGCCATTGAAATCCACAAGCATGTGGACAATTTCAACAGAAAGGAAGAGACCATGAAAATGAACAAAATCTGGCTACGAGTATTAAAAACTCTAAAATTATAACAGCTAAACAACAGAGAGGAAACAACCAGGCACAGATTAACACCTCCCAGCAACAGATTTTCCCAGGCTCAGGCAGGCCTTCAAATGCTAATGAAGGTGATCAGCTAAACATTCACACCTAACTGCAGCAGGGAAGAGCTCCTTGCCCCACCCCAGCCATTCCACAGATATATAAACCCATTTTTCCTACTTCCAACAGACCTCACTACCTCTGAGGATGCTTGCCATAGATGCAGGCGAAACGTCAGGAGAAATGCCTCTAGAGCATGGCTCTATAGCCCGAAAAAACCCACAAGAACCTACTGGAAAAAGAATGGCTTGCGAAGATCTGCACATTATCGGCGTGTTGCAAAAGGAACACACGGACAACCATGTTGGCAAATGTCCGTGGTAAGATTTAGTAATTTGAAGAGTGCGATCAGAAGGAGAAGTGTGATTGAATAGCATTATCCAAAGAGAGCAGAATAATAAGGAATGAAAACAAACACCTAGAATGAGATTCTGAGACATGTGCCATGTCATGTGTGTGTTCACTTTGTGTTTCTATCTAGTTCTCTGCTTCACTGGTGTGTTTGTGGTTTCATATTTTATGTATTAGTTTGCTGTGTAGTTCAAGCATTAATATTTACAATCTCTGCCTCTCTTTTTTTGAATTGTTGCCTTTAATATCTTTTTTTTGCAAAAGATTGAGAAGGGTCAACACTGTGGAAACTGGCGCAGTGTCCAGACCTGGTTTGAGCCCACAAAGGGGGTCCAGTGCCGAGAGTGCCCTTGGACCTCCTTTCCTGCCTCCGTGTTGGTGGCGTGGGCTTGGGTTCCGTTGTCTTGCTTCAGACCTTAGGATTCCTATTCTGTTTTGTACAACATGCAGTCACGCTTTTGATCGTCATCTGTCGCTTTTCATCAACTTGTCTGTTATCTCAACAAATCTTGAATGGATCCTGTTTTGGTGGTATTTTTATTTATCGTGTCAGGAGCAACCAGACAATTGTATTACATTTCTAACAGAACAAAACAAACAGACAGACAAAATACACAATTTGAGAGTTTGGTAGCTGGTTAAATGTCCTTTGAGCAGTACCTGGCCCCTTGGAGTGCTTCCGGTGTTGCCCCAAGAAGGTCCTCCCTTGTGCATCATGTGGAAGAAGGGCCCAGGGTGCATTGCAGCAGGTGGTCAGTGGTTGGCTCTCCTCTGCACTCGCATGTCAAGGACTCCACTTTGTGGCCCCATTCCTTGAGGTTGGCTCTGCATCTCGTGGTGCCAGAGCGTAGTTAGTTCAGTGCCTTCCAAGTCGCCCCGTCTTCTCTGTACCCAGGGGGGAGTCTCTCATTTGGTATCAGCCATTGATTGAGGTTCTGGGTTTGAGCCTGCCACTTTTGGACTCTCGCTTGCTGAGGTGTTCCGCCGAGTGTCTCTGTAGATCTTAAAAACTATTTCTTGATTTAAGTTGTTGAGGTGCTGGCTGATACCCAAACGGGATGAGCTGGATGTGTCTCTGCCTTGGTCCTTTCACTCTTGGCTGCTCCTTCCCGGCGGATGCCAGGTGGTGCAATGCCGGCTGAGCAGTGTAACTTCTCCCGTGGTGTAGGGCGCAGGCACCCCTTTGTGAGAATGCGGCATGTCTCATTCAGAGCCACGTCCACTGTTTGAGCGTGGTGAGGCGTGTTCCACACTGGGCGTTTAACCAACTACCAAACTCACAAATTCTGTGTTTTGTCTGTTTGTTTGCTTTGTTCTGTTAGAAATGTAATATAATGGACTGCTTGCCCTGACATGACAAATTAAATTAGTCAATGAAATCAATCTATCAGTTAAACTACCCGTAGTCAGAACTCTGTCATATGAATCTGAAGAAAACATCCACAGGAGTGTATGTGTTGAGTTCCCATCGCCACACCTCTTCATTCAGCATTTAAATACACTTTGCATTTTAAAGAGCCAAATGTAAGCAGAATAGTATTGTTTTTTGGAAGTTTGGGAAATGCCTAGCCAGCCAGAGGAATCCATGGTGCTTTTGGTGGGCTGGGCGGAAGGAGAACCTGGGGGGGGGGGGGGGGAGTCAGGCCAGGGTCCCTCTGAGCAGGCATCTCGGACTGGTCACCCCCTCCCCAAGATGACCCCCTCCCAAGACCCCGCCCAGAAGGAGTCCTCAACGGCACACCCAAAGGTGGGTGGGGGGGGTGGGGGGGGGTGAAGGGGGGGCGCCCCCATGGAGGACGAGAAGGGAAAGAGGAGGAGGAGGAGGAGGAGAGACCCCCCCTCCTCTCTCTCTCTCTCTCCTGCGGGAGGGGGGGGGGGCTCGTGCGAAGGAGGGGGCGGGGCCGCCAATCAGAGAGCGGGAGGCCCCCGCCCGGGCCCCGCCCCCTTCTCTCTCTCTCTCTCTCTCTCTCTGCTGGGCGGACAAAGGCATTCCTTCCTTCCTTCCAGGTGAGGTTCTCTGGGGTGGGGTCGGAAAGGAGCAGAGGCGGGGGGGGGGGGCGGGGGTTTCGCGTGGGGCTCCCCCTCCTCCCTCCCTCCCTCCTCGGGCCTACCTCTGGGCCAGTCCATGGGAGGGAGGGAGGGAGGGAGGGAGGGAGGTGGGGGGCCTGCTGGGGGGGGGGGAGCCCCCCGCCAGGGAAGCCCGTGAAGGGGTGCTGCCAGGTGGGCTGGGGTCCCTCCCTCATGGCTTCTCTGTTTTGAAAGTCAATCTGTGGGCCCGCGGGAGGGGGGAGGGGCGAAGGAGGGGGGCGCCTGCCTTTGGGAGGAGGAGGAAGGGGGGGCAGGCCTGCTCCTCCCCTCCCCCCCCCTCCCCCCTCCCTCCCTTTGGGGGCCTTTCTGCGCCAACCCAGGCCCTCCCCCTCCCCCTTTGGCCTGCCTCCTCCTGCCCCCCCCCGCCAGGACTTCTGCCCTGCCCCCCCTACGAATGTGGGAGGGGGCGCCTGCCTTCGGGAGGAGGAAGGGGGGGCAGGCGCCTCCCCCCTCCCCCCCTCCCTCCTCCCTGCGGGGCCTGCCTCCTCCCGCCCCCCCCCGCCAGGACTTCTGCTCCTCCCCCCCCTCCCCCCCTCCCTCCCTCCCTTTGGGGGCCTTTCTGCGCCAACCCAGGCCCTCCTCCTCCCCCTTTGGCCTGCCTCCTCCTGCCCCCCCCCGCCAGGACTTCTGCCCTCCCCTCCCCCTCCCTCCTCCTCTTGGGATGAGGGTGGTCCATTCCTGGTTAATTACTGAAACCAGGGGGTGTCCTCCAACTGCGGCCCTCTGAGGTCATTTCCCCCACCCTCACTCAGGGCCAAGCAAAGCCTGGAAAGCACACCACCACCACCACCACCACCACCACCACTATCCTCTCTCCTCAGCCAAGCCAGGCCCACACTTCCTTCCCATTCCAATACTAATAAGCTTACTATATTTGCCACAATTGCTCTTCGTTTTCATGAGCGTATTGTTTTCCAGTGTTGTTTGCACTACAAATAAGAGGCGTGCCTAAGTGTGCCTAGGAATAATCCATTCACGCTTTTCTCAGACTGTAATCCGGCCCTCCAGCACTGTGAGGGGCTGTGGCCTGGCCCTCTGTTTATACAGTTTGAGGACCCCTGTCCTTCCTTCCTTCCTTCCTTCCTTCCTTCCTTCCTTCCTTCCTTCCTTCCTTCCTTCCTTCCTTCCTTCCTAAGCACACCCCACAGGCTTCCACGTTCGCAGGATTTCCTTTTGAGAGGCCAGGCGTAGAGGTGTGTGTGTGTGTTTTATTTAATGCAGGAGGGAAGAACTCAGAAGATCTCCTTTCCCTTTTCCTTCTTCTGTTTTGCCCAAGTTTAGTCAGGCATGCATTTATTTATTCATTTATTTACTTAAAAATGTCCTATACCACTCTTCTCACTTCCAAGAGGGACTCAGATCCGGTTCACAACATGTGTTCATATACAAAAATACAAACCACACAATGCATCATCGTTACACAATTAAAAACATATTACAATACGACATCGTCATCATCACACTCACGCAGCCACGTCGTCAAAGCATTCCTGGTGGTCATAATTCACAGTTATTCATTCTCCTTCCATGTGGACCAAAGTTGACTCAGTTGTCAAAGGCCGCATTCCATAGCCAAGTCTTTGTTGGAGGGAGGGGGCAGTTCTAATCTCCTGTGGGAGGGAGTTCCAAAGCCGGGGAGCCACCATCGAGAAGGCCCTGTCTCTCGTCCCCACCAACCGCGATTGTGATAGTGGTGGGACCGAGAGCAGCCCCCCCCCCCCAGAAGATCTTAAAGACCTTGATGGTTCTTAGGGGAGAATCCGTTCGGACAGGTAAACAGGGCCAGAGTCGTTTAGGGCTTTGTAGGTCAAAACCAGCACTTTGAATTGTGCTCGGAAGCTGACTGGCAGCCAGTGGAGATGGCGTAACAGGGGGGTCGTATGCTCCCTGTACCCCGCTCCTGTTAGAAATCTGGCTGCCGAGTGTTGGACTAGCTGCAGCTTCCAGGCAGTCTTCAAAGGCAGCCCCACATAGAGACCGTTGCAGTAATCTAGACGGGATGTAACCAAAGCGTGGACCACCGTGGCCAAGTCAGACTTCCCAAGGTACGGGCGCAGCTGGCGCACAAGTTTTGATTGTGCAAAAGACCTCCTGGTCACCGGCGAAACCTGGGGCTCCAGGCTCAGCAATGAATCAAGGAGAACCCCCAGACTGCGAACCTGCAGATGGTCTGCAAACACTTAGCCATGAATGCGGTCATGGCTAATAGTCAACACGGATTGATCAAAAACAAGTCATGCCAGGCTCATCTGACCCCCCTTTTTTTTTTGATAGAGTTACAAGCTGGGTAGAAGGGGGGGGGGGAATGCTGTGAATGGAGCAGATGAAGATTTCAGGAAGGCCTTCTTCATTCAACAAGGCCCCCCATGGCCTTCTGGCAAGGAAACTAGTCCAAGGTGGGCGAGGCAAAACTATGGTGAGATGGATCTGGAATGGGTTGAGCGGACAAACCCAGAGGGTGATTCTCTCCAAGGCTTCCCCCTCTTCATCCTGGAAAGAAGTGACGAGCGAGCGTGGTTTCATCAGCAGGGTTCCCTCCTGGACCTGGCCGTGTTATTTATTTACTTATTTATTTGTTTACTCTATTTGTATATCGCCCTTCTCAGCCCTCAGGCGACTCAGGGCGCTTTACAACGGCAACGAGGATGTTCAGGGTGCTTATTAATGATTTAGATCAGGGGTCCTCAAACCTTTTAAACCGGGGGCCAGTTCACTGTCCCTCAGACCGCTGGAGGGCCGGACTATCGTTGTGTTTTTTTTTAATCAATGAAAATATTCCTCTGCACATTGCCCATATCTGATTTGGCGGTGTGGAAGGGCCCTTCGAGGGAGGGAGGGAGGGGGGGGGTTCTTTCTCGCCCTCTTGAGGCAGTAATTCCAGGAGCAGAGAAGGGGAAATCTTCCTCTTTTTAGTCTGAACAAAATCTGGCTACCAGTATTTAAAAAACTCTAGAATTATAAGTGTAAATAAAAAACAACTCTCAAAACACAGGGGAACTCCAGACAAGAAACAATCAGGGCCAGCTAATCACCTCTCCCTAAAAACTGTCAGGCTATGAAATGGTCATCAAGGTGGCCAGTTGAAACATTCATACCGACCTCCAACAGACAAGAGTTCTTTCTCCCACCCTGGATCTTCCACAATTTTACTAGTTATAGGTTTTCCTCTGACATGAAGTCCAGTCGTGTCCGACTCTGGGGTGTGGTGCTCATCTGCATTTCTAAGTCGAAGAGCCGGCGTTGTCCGTAGACACCTCCAAGGTCATGTGGCCACTGGCATGACTGCATGGAGCGCTGGGGCAGCCTCCCTGCCAAGGAAGGAGCAGCACCACGCAGCCTACTTTTGTGTAAAGCACCTTGCGAGGTGCTTTATGCGCGAGTAGGCCGCGCGGAGCAGCTGCCCTTGGCTGGCTCACGCTGCCCATCGGGCCTGACGGATAGCGTGAGCCGACCAAGGGAGGGGCACTGTGGGGGGGGCGCTCCTCCTCCGCGGGCCGGACAAATGCCCTTGGCGGGCCGTAGTTTGAGGACCCCTGACTTAGATGAAGGGTGAGAAGGCAGGATCATCAAGTTGTGAGATGACACCAAATGGGGAGGGAGAGCCAAGACTCCAGAAGACAGAACTCAAAGGGATCTTCACAGATGAGAGAGATGATGGGCCAAAACTAACAAAATGAAGTTCAGTGGGGACAAATGCAAGAGACTCCACTTAGGCAGAAAAAAGGAAATACAAAGAGACAGAACAGGGGACGATGAGGACATGTGGAAAGGATCTTGGAGTCCTTGTGGACAGGAAGGTGGATATGAGCCAACAAAGTCATGGATTTTGGCCTGCATCAAGAGGAGTCTTGTGCCTAGGCCCAAGGAAATCATGCTACCCATGCTCTGTTCTGCCTTGGTGGCTTTGCAGTTTCTCAAGTCACTCCTGACATGAAAAAAAAAATACTCTGCCTTGGTCAGACCACTCCTGGAATACTTTGTCCAGTTCTGGGCACCGCAATTGAAGGGAGATGTTGACTCTAAGCTGGAAAGTGTCCAGAGAAAGAGGGCGACTCAAAGAATCCAGGGTCTGGAGAACAAGCCCTATGAGGAGTGGCTTAAAGAGCTGGGCATGTTTAGCCTGCAGAAGAGAAGGCGGAGAGGAGACAGGATGAGGGCCAGGGGCCAAGAGGTGAGGGGAAGTCCTGGGGAGGAGGCTTCCTTTCTGCTGCCCTGGAGACTAGGACGCAATGGAGCCATGGCCTCAAACTACAGGAAGGAAAGGAGATTCCACCTGAACACGAGGAAGAACTTCCTAACGCTGAGAGCAGTCCAGCAGAGGAACTCTCCCTCTCTCTGCCCCTTGTGGAGTGTGGCGGACGGAGGCCCCTTCCTTCCTTCTTTGGAAGCTTTTAAGCAGAGGCTGGACGGCCATCTGTCAGGAGTGCTTTGAATGCTTCTTGGCAGAATGGGGTTGGACTGGATGGTCTCTTCCAACTCAAGGGTTCTATGACCCATTGTGGGGTAGGAGGCAGTCCTATCGTCTTTGTGCCCCTCGGCATTGAACACATGCTGGTAATTCAGGGAAACCTCTGTCCAGTGAATGGCACCCTTTAATATTGGAAGGCGCATTAAGAAAACCAATTATAAATAATATATAATTATATAAGAAGAAGGAATCATAGAATCAAAGAGTTGGAAGAGACCTCCTGGGCCATCCAGTCCAACCCCATTCTGCCAAGAAGCAGGAATATTGCATTCAAATCACCCCTGACAGATGGCCACCCAGCCTCTGTTTAAAAGCTTCCAAAGAAGGAGCCTCCACAACACTCCGGGGCAGAGAGTTCCACTGCTGAACGGCTCTCACAGTCAGGAAGTTCTTCCTCATGTTCAGATGGAATCTCCTCTCTTGTAGTTTGAAGCCATTGCCATTGCGTCCTAGTCTCCAGGGAAGCAGAAAGGAAGCTTGCTCCCTCCTCCTCCTCCCTGTGGCTTCCTCTCACATATTTATACATGGCCTTCATCATATCCCCTCTCAGCCTTCTCTTCTTCAGGCTAAACATGCCCAGCTCTTTAAGCCGCTCCTCATAGGGCTTGTTCTCCAGACCCTTGATCATTTGAGTCGCCCTCCTCTGGACACATTCCAGCTTGTCAATATCTCTCTTGAATTGTGGTGCCCAGAATTGGACACAATATTCCAGGTAAAGTGGTCTAACCAAAGCGGAATAGAGCATGGGGAGCATTACTTCCTTAGATCTAGACACTATGCTCCTCTTGATGCAGGCCAAAATCCCATTGGCTTTTTTTGCCGCCACATCACATTCCTGGCTCATGTTTAACTTGTTGTCCACGAGGACTCCAAGATCTTTTTCACACCTACTGCTCTCGAGCCAGGCATCGTCCCCCATTCTGTATCTTTGCATTTCGTTTTTCCTGCCAAAGTGGAGTATCTTGCATTTGTCACTGTTGAACTTCATTTTGTTAGTTTTGGCCCATCATCTCTCTAATCTGTCAAGATCGTTTTGAATCTGCTCCTGTCCTCTGGACTATTGGCTCTCCCTCCCAATTTGGTGTCGTCTGCAAACTTGATGATCATGCCTTCTAGCCCTTCATCTAAGTCGTTAATAAAGATATTGAACAGGACCGGGCCCAGGACGGAACCCTGCGGCACTCCGCTCGTCACTTCTTTCCAAGATGAAGAGGAAGCATTAGTGAGCACTCTCTGTGTTCGTTCACTTAACCAATTACAGATCCACCTCACCGTAGTTTTGCCTAGCCCACATTGGACTAGTTTCCTTGCCAGAAGGTCATGGGGGACCTTGTCGAAGGCCTTACTGAAATCCAGGTACGCTACATCCACGGCATTCCCCGCATCTACCCAGCTAGTAGCTCTCTCGAAGAAAGAGATCAGATTAGTCTGGCATGACTTGTTTTTGATAAATCCATGTTGACTATTAGCGATGACTGCATTTGTTTCTAAGTGTTTGCAGACAGCTTCCTTAACAATCTTTTCCAGAATCTTGCCCAGTATCGACGTGAGGCTGACCGGACGGTAGTTGTTTGGGTCATCCTTTTTTCCCTTCTTGAAGATTGGGACCACATTGGCCCTCCTCCAATCTGCTGGAACTTCTCCCGTTCTCCAAGAACTCTCAAAGATGGTTGCCAATGGTTCCGAAATGACTTCCGCTGGTTCCTTCAGTACTCTTGGGTGTAGTTGATCTGGCCCTGAAAAGGGACTTGAACTCATTAAGAGCGGCCAGGTATTCCTGGACGACTTCTTTCCCAATTTGGGGTTGGATGTCCTCCAATCCCTCATCCACTCCATCTTGCTGGGGTTGAAGACTCTCTTTTTGTGAGAAGACCGAGGCAAAGAAGGCATTAAGTAGTTCTGCCTTTTCCCTATCCCCTGTCAGCATTGCCCCATCTTCTCCTCGAAGAGGTCCTATCGCCTCCTTGTTTTTCCTTTTTCTACTGACATAAGAATAGAAGCCCTTTTTATTGTTTTAAATGTCCCCGGCAAGCCTGAGCTCGTTTTTTGCTTTAGCCTTGCGGATCTTTTCCCTACAGGAGTTGGCTATTTGTTTGAATTCTTCTTTGGTGATTTCTCTCTTTTTCCACTTCTTTTGCATGTTTCCTTTGTGTCTAGCCCAGTTAGAAGTTCTTTGGACATCCATTCTGGCTTCTTTGCAGTTGTCCTATTTTTCCTCTTTTGTTGGCACTGTTTGCAATTGCGCCTTGAGTATTTTACTCTTGAGAAACTCCCATCCATCCATCCATCTTGATGATTTTCTTTTATCTTACTTACAGATAAGAAAGGAAAAAAGAAGAATCAAGTATCTGTATTTCAATTTACTGATATCCCTGTTGACATGAAGGAGAAAACATATACATGCCTGGAGTGTGGAAACAGTTTTGCTCAGAGTCATCACCTGGAGCGACATGAAAAGACTCACACTGGGAAGAAATCCTATTCTTGCCTGGACTGCGGAAAGAGCTTCGCCCGGAGGGATCATTTGCAAAAACATGAAAGGACTCACACTGGGGAGAAGCCCTATACATGCCTGGAGTGTGGAAAGAGCTTTGCTCGGAGGGATCATCTGCAGCAACATGAAAGGACTCACACTGGGGAGAAACCCCATAAATGCCTGGAATGTGGACAGAGCTTCTCTCAGAATGGAAGTCTACGTTCACATCAGAGGATTCACACTGGAGAGAAACCACATAAATGCCTGGAGTGTGGGCAGAGCTTCAATCATAGTTCAAATCTACGTTCACATCAGAGGATTCACACTGGGGAGAAACCCTATAAATGCCTGGAGTGTGGGCAGAGCTTCACTAGGAGCGGGTATCTACATTCACATCACAGGACTCACACTGGGGAGAAACCCTATACATGCTTTGAATGTGGGCAGAGCTTCAGTCAGAGTGGAGGTCTACATGCACATCAAAACACTCACACTGGGGAGAAACCTTATAGATGCCTGGAGTGTGGGCAGGGCTTCACTAACAGTGGACATTTACGTTCACATCAAAGCACTCACACTGGGGAGAATCCTTATAGATGCCTGGAGTGTGGACAGAGCTTCACTAAGAGAGGACTTTTGCGTTCACATCAAAGCACTCACACTGGGGAGAAACCTTATAAATGCCTGGAGTGTGGAAAGAGCTTCACTCACAGTACACGTTTACGTTCACATCAAAGGACTCACACTGGGGAGAAACCCTATGAATGCCTACAGTGTGGACAGAGCTTCACTGAGAGTGGAAGTCTACGTTCACATCAAAGGACTCACGCTGGGGGAAAAACTTATAAATGCCTGGAGTGTGGACAGAGCTTCAATCACAGTGCAAGTTTACGTTCCCATCAAAGGACTCACACTGGAGAGAAGCCCTATAAATGCTGGGACTGTGAACGAAGCTTCACTAATAGTTCAAGTCTGCGTTCCCATCAAAGGACTCACACTGGAGAGAAGCCCTATAAATGCTGGGACTGTGAACGGAGCTTCACTAATAATACAAGTCTATGTTCACATCAAAGGACTCACACTGGAGAGAAGCCCTATAAATGCCTGGAGTGTGGAAAAAGCTTTAATTATAGTAAAGTTCTACGTTCTCATCAGCGGACTCACACTGGAGAGAAGCCCTATAAATGCCTGGAGTGTGGACAGAGCTTTACTCGTAGTTCAAACTTACAGAAACATCAAAGGACTCATACTGGGGAGAAACCTTAAATGTGCCATGAATGTGGATGGAGCGTCACTGTGCGTGGAAATCTATGTAGACATCAAAAGACTCACACTGGAGTGAAGCTGTAAGAATGCCTGGAATTTGGACAGAGCTTCACTCAGAGTGAAAAGACTACATTCACATCAAAGGATTCACACTGGGGAGAAACCCTATACATTCTTGGATTGTGGACATTGAAACTTCAAGTCTACGTTTACATCAAAGGACTCACACTGAGGAGAAGCCCTATAAACGCATTGATTGTGGATAGAGCTTCAATTATAGTTCAAGTCTACATTCACATCAAAGGACTTGTACTGGAGAGAAACCCTATAAATGCCTGGAGTGTGGAAAGAGCTTCTCTTCGAGTTCACACTTCCGTATACATCAAAGTGCGTATACATCCCACTGAGGAGAAACCCTATACATGCCTGGAGTGTGGAAAGAGCTTCTCTTCGAGTTCACACTTCCGTATACATCAAAGTCTGCGTATACATCACACTGAGGAGAAACCCTATACATGCCTGGAGTGTGGAAAGAGCTTCTCTTCGAGTTCACACTTCCGTATACATCAAAGTCTGCGTATACATCACACTGAGGAGAAACCCTATACATGCCTGGAGTGTGGAAAGAGCTTCTCTTCGAGTTCACACTTCCGTATACATCAAAGTCTGCGTATACATCCCACTGAGGAGAAACCCTATACATGCCTGGAGTGTGGAAAGAGCTTCTCTTCGAGTTCACACTTCCGTATACATCAAAGTCTGCGTATACATCACACTGAGGAGAAACCCTATACATGCCTGGAGTGTGGAAAGAGCTTCTCTTCGAGTTCACACTTCCGTATACATCAAAGTCTGCGTATACATCACACTGAGGAGAAACCCTATACATGCCTGGAGTGTGGAAAGAGCTTCTCTTCGAGTTCACACTTCCGTATACATCAAAGTCTGCGTATACATCCCACTGAGGAGAAACCCTATACATGCCTGGAGTGTGGAAAAAGCTTCTCTTCGAGTTCACACTTCCGTATACATCAAAGTCTCCGTATACATCCCACTGAGGAGAAACCCTATACATATCTGGAGTGTGGAAAAAGCTTCTCTTCGAGTGTGGACAGAGCTTCAATCACAGTGCAAGTTTACGTTCCCATCAAAGGACTCACACTGGAGAGAAGCCCTATAAATGCTGGGACTGTGAACGGAGTTTCACTAATAGTTCAAGTCTGCGTTCCCATCAAAGGACTCACACCGGAGAGAAGCCCTATAAATGCTGGGACTGTGAACGGAGCTTCACTAATAGTTCAAGTCTATGTTCACATCAAAGGACTCACACTGAAGAGAAGCCCTATAAATGCCTGGAGTGCGGAAAAAGCTTTAATTATAGTAAAGTTCTACATTCTCATCAGCGGACTCACACTGGAGAGAAGCCCTATAAATGCCTGGAGTGTGGACAGAGCTTCACTCGTAGTTCAAACTTACAGAAACATCAAAGGACTCATACTGGGGAGAAACCTTAAATGTGCCATGAATGTGGACGGAGCTTCACTGTGCGTGGAAATCTATGTAGACATCAAAAGACTCACACTGGAGTGAAGCCATAAGAATGCCTGGAGTGTGGACAGAACTTCACTCAGAGTGAAAAGACTACATTCACATCAAAGGATTCACACTGGGGAGAAACCCTATACATTCTTGGATTGTGGACAAAGCTTCATTGAAACTTCAAGTCTACGTTTACATCAAAGGACTCACACTGAGGAGAAGCCCTATAAACGCCTTGATTGTGGATAGAGCTTCAATTATAGTTCAAGTCTACATTCACATCAAAGGACTTGTACTGGAGAGAAACCCTATAAATGCCTGGAGTGTGGAAAGAGCTTCTCTTCGAGTTCACACTTCCGTATACATCAAAGTCTCCGTATACATCCCACTGAGGAGAAACCCTATAAATGCCTGGAGTGTGGAAAGAGCTTCTCTTCGAGTTCACACTTCCGTATACATCAAAGTGCATATACATCCCACTGAGGAGAAACCCTATACATGCCTGGAGTGTGGAAAAAGCTTCACTGAGTGCAAATGTATGTTTGCATCAAAGGACTCACTGGGAGAAAACCTTATAAATGCCTGGAGTGTGGATAGAGCTTCGGTTGCCGTGCACATCTACAGTCACATCAAAGGACTCATACTGGGGAGAAACCCTATAAATGCGCGGCATCTTGAAAGGGTTTTTTTTATAATGAGGATCTGAATCTACATAGACATAGAATTCACATTGGAGAGAATAAGTGGTATTTGACCCCAGAGAGACTCTCCAAGACAGAGCTTTCCAAACTTTGCATGTTGGTGTCACACACACACACACCTATATGCACACACACACATGTCTCTACATTGACCTCCCAGAAAGCTCACCCATACTGAGTTATGGGAAGGAATTCTGGGAAATGAAGTCCAAAGAAAGGAGAAAAACAGGAAATGCATGCTCTGTGAGTTAGGAAAGGCTGTCCAGGAAGGCACAATCAAAACACTCTCGAAAGATGGACATCCATTTCTATTCTATAGCAACCCTGGGATATAATATCTACAATAATAATATCTATACATCTATCAATCTATCATAACAATATCTATAAGTCAATAATAATAATAATAAACGTCTATGATATCTATATGTCTATAACAATAATATCTACATGTCTATAATAATATCTGTATGTCTGTAATAATAACGTCTGTATGTCTATAATAATATCTATAGGTCTATAATAATATCCATATGCCTATAATAATAATATCTGTCTGCCAATAATATCTATACATCTATAATAATAATAATACCTATATGTCGATAATATCTATGTCTATAATAATAATATCTATATACGTATAATAATATGTTTACATCTCTAATAACAGCTATATAATTTCTATAATAATAATAATAATATCTATATGCCTATAAGAATATCGTCTGTAATAATATCCATACATCTATTGCCTTTTTTGCTTGCAAGATATTTAGCCCTGTGCTCCTTCTATTTTTCATCAGTTTTATACTAATTTGAGCAATGCTTTTGATACGAAATAAATAAATAACATCTATAATAATAATAATAATAATACCTACATGGCCTTAATAATAATATTTGTGTCTATAATAATAATAATAATATCTATATGCCTATAATAATATCTATACTATAACAACAACAACAACAACAACAACACCTCTATAATATCTTTGAACTGGGTTATATGGCAGTGTGGACTGGGGTAACCCAGGGCCCTTCCACACATCCATATAATGACCCTTTGGCCTCGAGGAGACTGAAACGAGCCTATCTTAGGTTGACACTTGGCCACTTCCGTTGTGTATTGATAGCTTAGAAACCAGCTCTTCCTCGTTCCTTTCTTTCCCATTTCTTCATAATGGGCCACAGGCAGCAACGCATTATCTCCCAGTCACACATTGCTATGGGTCTTTCAAAGTTTTCTGCCCATTTCACCATGCAGCCTTTTATTAATTCAGTCTCCGTTGACCATTCTAATAATTTATCATATAATTTTGTTATGCACTTTGTTTCCGTTTTTAGGAATTTATCCCAGAATACTTCCTTAATTTGAATCCCAGCTTTTTGTCTTGGTTATATTGTTCCTTTATTTGTAGATAGCTCAGCCACGTAATCTTTGGGAAACTTTGATTTATTTCTACTTGGGATTTCAATTCCATTGAGTCTTTTATTAAGAGTTCTTTATAGGTTGGCCAATTTGTCCAGCCCAATAACCTTCTCTGTTTGGCTTCCATAGGCGAAATCCAAAGAGGTGTTTTTGAGTAAAAGTATTTTTTATGCCTATCCCAAGTTCTAATTAATGAAGAGCGGACAAAGAGATTGCCGAAGTTTCTTTCCTTCTGTTCTCTTCCATACCAGACAGAAGATCGTGACCTTCTAATGTAAGGAGGTTTCCTCTCTTTAATGGCATCCATTCCCTTAGCCAAATCAGAGCACATGCTTCACGGTACCATTTCAGATTGGAAATCCAAATCCTCCTCTATTTTTTTTTATCTGTCAGAACTTGATATTTTATTCTGGCTTTTTTCCCCATCCAAACAAATTTCATGAGGTCTTTTGTCCAGCCTTTGAATGTATTGATGTTTCTTATTATAGGTATGTTTTGAAGCAGGTAAAGTAGTTTTGGAAGCACCGACATCTTAATCATTGCAATTCTTCCCATAAGAGATAAATTGAGAAATCTCCACTTCTCCAAATCTCTTTGTATTTCCTTCCATAGTCTTTCATAATTATTAGAGAGAAGCTGAGCATTTTTTGAAGTAATCCAGATGCCCAAGTATTTCATCTTATTTACGATTAAGAGGCCCGTGATTTCTTTTAATTCTTCTTGTTTCTCTTTTGTCATGTTCTTTGTTAAAATATTAGTTTTTTTGTTTATTTAATTTCAAGCCTGCCAGTTTGCCAAATTCATCTATAATGCTTAGCCAGTTTTTAATATTCTCTCGTGGATTCTCTATTATTCCAATTACGTCATCTGCATACGCTCTGGCCTTGTATTCCTGTCTTCAATTTTAACCCCTTTGATCTTTTCATCTTCCTTTAGTCTTCTCATCAAAATTTCTAATGACATTATAAAGATCAGGGGAGAGATTGGGCATCCTTGTCTAGAACCTTTCCCTATCGCAAATTCTTCAGATATTTGTCCATTTATTTGTACTTTAGCCTTTTGATTCTTATAGATTTCTTCGATTGCATTAACGAACTGATAGCCCAAGTCCATTTCTTTCATTAAAATCTTAAAGAAATCCCAGTTCAAATTATCAAAGGCAAGAGATTTTGTTTTCTTAATTAGGAACTTGGCCATTTTAGTGGTAATTACTGCAACTCAATCAACCAATTGTTCTAACGGTACTTACACTTGACCACACCGGCACTCCCTCCCCTTCCGGAGCGATTAAACCCCGGCTCTGGGCGTTCTTCAACAGGCTGGGTGGCCTTCAACAGATGCTTTGACGGAGCCTTCCTGGCTGGGAATCTGGAGTCTCCTCTGGAAAATTTGAGCGGAGGTTGGATGGCTGTCTGTTGGGAGGGCTTTGGCTGTGTCTTCCTGCCTAGCTGAAAGAGGTGGGACTGGGTGCCCTTTTGGGGGTCTCCTCCAGTGGAGGTGGGGGAACAATCTCCCATGCGATGCGCCTGCAGGCAACAGACGGCCCACTCACGTGTCATGGCACACCATTTCGAAAGGCAGCCGTGTTGAAGGATGAGAAGACAATCGTGGGGTACGTGTCGCATGTTGTGGTCCCTTTGCAGAGAGGGTCGGAAATGCTGGACACCAGTGCTTACAATGCTGGACGAAAATGGTTACGGTCCCATTTTTACAGGGAGACTGGGGTTTTGTTTCATAGGAATGCTGAACATATAATAATAACTGCAGAACGCAAGCATCGTTTATCCTCAGGGACGGGAGGAAGCCTCTATCTTGCACGAGAAGTGTTTTGGTACAGCCGCACCAGGAGTTCCAGCTTATCTTGCTATCTGTTTGATGCTGCATGTATTTTGAAGTTATATGCCTTTGCAGTTAGATGGCTCTCCTTATTTTGCAGTTATTGGGTCAATTGCCTGTCAATTATCCTTAGGTTCCCTAGTCCCGCCCCCTTTTTGGGCTTTGGTAGGGAAGTGAGCCATTTTGAGCTTAGTTTCAACCAAGTTAGCCAATGTTTAGGATGTGTGTTGCTTCCCCTGTACAAAGGCTTCAACCTTTAAGAATTCCAGGGTCACAGGAACTCGAACAGAATCTCCAGGGAAAGAATTTCCAGGGGAGAACAGCCAGCTTTAAGAGTCTCCTAAGAACTCCAGGGAAGCCTTCCCACAGCCTTGAGAGTTTCCAGGAAGACAGCCTTAAGGTCTAAAGAACTCCAGCTGGAGAACATCCATTGCCTTGTTGGTAGGTCTTCTCAGCGCTCGAGAAGCAGTTCGGCCTGGCAGCGGAACCCACACCAGTGAGGGTTGGATTTTAGTCAGCCTTGGGAGAAGTTAAAAAAGGGGATTTTCCTTTAGAGAAAGTTACTGAAGAGAGTGCCTGTCCCCTGTGGGCAAGATTGAGAGAACTTATTCTTTATCAAGAAAGCTTTGAAGTGCCTGTTTGATTCATTAATAAAAGAATGAATTTGTTGTATTTTTCAAGCCATATCAAGACTCTTTTGTAGTGGAAACCTCTGAGAACTTCTTCTTAGGCCCCTGGCTTCCCGCTGGGCAAAGGTTACACATCCTATATTTAAAGCCAACCAAATACAGGCCCAGCGGCGACAGAACAAGAAGAGTGACTGATGGGGATTCGCACGTGATCAGAGGTGGCTGCCCATCGCAGAGAAATTTCTGATCAACTTCAAGAAAGACTGGACTTCTTTGTCCCTTTCTCACAACAACACCAACAGGGATGGGCAAGTGGCCGTTGTCAGGTTTGTTGCCGAGAGCAGAAGTGTCCTTACGTCGCAGCGTTGTCTCTGGGGAGCAGAATCAGGAGAGAGAGAACCAACTCGGCGTGAGGGGCGTAGGCTCAGGCCCAGGCCCGTTTGTCCATTTGTGAGTGGTGTTCCGCCTTCCAGGAGCCTGATTTGCCTTACTTCACAGTTGCTGGAGGTTGCTTCCTCTTGCATTTTCTCCCAGGGCTGCTGAAGCCTTGCAAGAGCCCTAAAAGTTAATAGTATCAGTGCCTGCAGGCCTCCTTTGCAGCTATTGGTTCAGAAAGGTATCTCTTTGGGTCCAGGGACCGCCTTTTCTCCCAGGGAAGAGACCTCCATTTTGGAATCTCCCCTGCTTTTTCAGTTTTTTAGAGGAAAGACTTCAGGCGTGCTGATGGCTAGGCAGTTAGCTCTGGGAAAACCATTGCAAAAACTAAACTGAGTAAGCTGTATTAAGCTATAGTTGGTATATTATACATTATAGATAGGTATTAAGCTACATTGAGTTAATATAGATAGTATATTGTGTATTGAGCTAAATTGAGGTATCATAGATAGATAAGCTTAATTGAGAAGATTGAGTTATATAGTAATAGAGAGAGAGTCTTCACTGCTTTGTCTCCAGAATTAACCTTAAGTTATAGATAGGGGGGAAACCTGCCTTTTTTCTAAACCACAACAGCTTAAGGTTAGGGTGTAAAGATTCCAGGATCTTACCTGCCATCTGAAGAAAGGTTACCTCTGAAACTAAAGACAAGAAAGAATATTTTTGTAGCTTCATCTATTGACTGTTTGTTTGCAACTTTGATGGACTGTGCCAAATCTTCAAGGACTTTGTATAAATAAATATCATTTTTGATGTTTAAAACCAGTAGTAGTCCATCACTTTCTGTAAGAAGCCTTGGTGTCTCATTGGACCCTCTGCTGCTCACGATGGAGGCCCAGGTCTCTGCTGTGAGCAGATCTGCGTCGTTTTTCCATCTACGTCAGGCTAGGCAACTGGCTCCCTTCCTATCTAGGAACGACCTGACTACGGTGATCCAGGTGACAGTCATCTCGAGGCTTGACTACTGTAATGCCCTCTACATTGGCCTTCCTTTGTCAGTCATCCAGAAACTGAAGCTGGTGCAAAATGCGGCGGCTCATCTTGTCGCTGGGGTGCCAGCGAGGTGTCGTATCACCCCAATTCTACAACAGCTGCAATGGATTCTGATTGAGTCCCGGATCACTTTCAAGGTGCTGGTACTGACCTTGAAGGCCTTACATGGTCTGGGGCCGGCGTACCTGAGGGCCCGCTTATCCCCCTACCAACCCCAGAGATTACTTCGGTCCAAGGACCAAAATTTGCTTGAAGTGACAGACTGGAATGTGTCCAGAGGAGGGCGACTAAAATGATCAAGGGTCTGGAGAACAAGCCCTATGAGGAGTGGCTTAAAGAGCTGGGCATGTTTAGCCTGAAGAAGAGAAGGCTGAGAGGAGATATGATAGCCATGTGTAAATATGTGAGAGGAAGCCACAGGGAAGGAGGGAGCAAGCTTGTTTTCTGCTTCCCTGGAGACTAGGACGCAATGGAACAATGGCTTCAAACTACAAGAGAGGAGATTCCATCTGAACATGAGGAAGAACTTCCTGACTGTGAGAGCCGTTCAGCAGTGGAACTCTCTGCCCCGGAGTGTGGTGGAGGCTCCTTCTTTGGAAGCTTTGAAACAGAGGCTGGATGGCCATCTGTCAGGGGTGATTTGAATGCAATATTCCTGATTCTTGGCAGAAGGGGGTTGGACTGGGTGGCCCATGAGGTCTCTTCCAACTCTAGGATTCTACGATTCTATGATTCTATGATTCTCATCTGTCCTCGACTAGGCAGAGAGCCTTCTCGATCGTGGCCCCTTATTCATGGAATGCCTTGCCAGTTGAAACCCGAACTATCCAAGACCTATTTGCTTTTCAGAAAGCCTGCAAAACCTTTCTTTTCCGACAAGCTTTCGATGAGTGAATAACTCAGGGCTATGTCTGTTTCGCGTTTTTATTGTATTTTAAAGTTGGTTGTATTGTTTTAATCTACTGCTGTAAACCGCTCCGAGACAAATTGGGAGTGGCGGTAGACGACAAGTCTAATAAATCAAATAAATAAATAAATAAAATTGCTGAGTATCTCAAGCTTCTGATTTATCTTAGTAGGTAGGTGTGTGCAGCAGCAAAAAGTGCCAATGCAATCCTGAATTTAGTGTCTAGAGCTGGGGTCCTCAAACTAAGGGCCAGGGGCCGGATACGGCCCTCCAAGGTCATTTACTGGGCCCTCACTCAGGGTCTATTATTATTATTATTATTATTATTATTATTATTATTATTATTATCTTTATTTATACCCCGCGAAATCTCCCGCAGGACTCGACACGGCTTACAAAGGCCTAGGCCGCAACAACAACAACACACAAGTATAAGAGTAAAACTCATAAGCAAATAATAAAACATCAAGCAAAGACAATAAACACTAAAAACAATGACACATGATGCATTTAAAATCTAAAAAGGCCGGGCCAAATGTAATGGACAAAATTAAAAGTGCTGAACTTGACAGGAGGTATGCAGAGGTTTTTTGGAGGTAGGTGCGATGTGCGGACAATCCTAAATCTCTACCAAAGTGCATTTGGGACATGAAGCCAGGAGTTTCCTAATCTGGAAAGGCACACTGGAACAGCCAGGTCTTCAGGTTCTTCCTAAAAATTGCCAGCGTTGGGGCTTGTCTAATGTCCTTGGGGAGAGAGTTCCAGAGTCGGGGGGCCACCACAGAGAAGGCCCTGTCCCTTGTCCCCACCAAACGCGCCTGTGACGCAGGTGGGATCGTGAGCAGGGCCTCTGCAGATGATCAAAGGGATTGTGTGGGTTCATATATGGAGATGCGGTCACGCAGGTAGGCGGGTCCCAAACCGTTTAGGGCTTTGTAGGTGAGCACCTGCACCTTGAATTGGGACAGGAAGATGAACGGCAGCCAATGGAGCTCCTTGAACAGGAGGGTTGACCTCTCTCTGTACGGAGCCCCAGTTAACAGCCTGGCTGCTGCCCATTGGACCAGTTGGAACTTCCGAGCCGTTTTCAAGGGCAGCCCCACGTAGAGCGCATTACAGTAATCCAATCTAGAGGTGACCAAGGCATGGACCACTCCGGCCAGATCAGCCTTTGCGAGGTACGGTCGCAGCTGCGCACCAGTCTCAACTGTGCAAAGGCCCTCCCGGCCACCGCCGACGCCTGAGCCTCAAGCGTGAGCGATGAATCCAAGAGGACTCCCCAACTGCGGACCTGTGGCTTCAGGGGGAGCGTGACCCCGTCCAGCACAGGTTGCCACCCTAGACCCCGGTCCGGTTTACCACATTGTTTTAAAGTGTTTTTTGCACTACAAATAAGATTTGTGCAGCCTGCATAGGAAGTCATTCATTATTTTTTGCAAATCATAATCCGGCTCTCCAACAATCTGAGGGACAGTCACCTGGCCCTCTGTTTAAAGGGTTTGAGGACCCCTGGTCTAGAGGGAAGGAATATAGGCTATTGATTGACAGTAGCTCACTATATATACACACACACACATGCCAATACAATTCTGAGGTTTTGTATCTAGAGGGAAGTAATATAGGCTATTGATGGACAGTAGCTCACTATATATACATACACACACACACACACACACACATGCCAATACAATTCTGAGGTTTTGTATCTAGAGGGAAGTAATATAGGCTATTGATGGACAGTAGCTCACTATATATACATACACACACACACACACACACACACACATGCCAATACAATTCTGAGGTTTTGTATCTAGAGGGAAGTAATATAGGCTATTGATGGACAGTAGCTCACTATATATACATACACACACACACACACACACATGCCAATACAATTCTGAGGTTTTGTATCTAGAGGGAAGGAATATAGGCTATTGATTGACAGTAGCTCACTATATATACATACACACACACACACACACACACACACACATGCCAATACAATTCTGAGGTTTTGCCAATACAATTCTGAGGTTTTGTATCTAGAGGGAAGTAATATAGGCTATTGATGGACAGTAGCTCACTATATATACATACACACACACACACACACACACACATGCCAATACAATTCTGAGGTTTTGTATCTAGAGGGAAGTAATATAGGCTATTGATGGACAGTAGCTCACTATATACACACACACACACACACACACACATGCCAATACAATTCTGAGGTTTTGTATCTAGAGGGAAGTAATATAGGCTATTGATGGACAGTAGCTCACTATATAAACACACACACACACACACACACACATGCCAATACAATTCTGAGGTTTTGTATCTAGAGGGAAGTAATATAGGCTATTGATGGACAGTAGCTCACTATATATACACACACACACACACACACACATGCCAATACAATTCTGAGGTTTTGTATCTAGAGGGAAGTAATATAGGCTATTGATGGACAGTAGCTCACTATATAAACACACACACACACACACACACATGCCAATACAATTCTGAGGTTTTGTATCTAGAGGGAAGTAATATAGGCTATTGATGGACAGTAGCTCACTATATATACATACACACACACACACACACACACACACACACATGCCAATACAATTCTGAGGTTTTGTATCTAGAGGGAAGTAATATAGGCTATTGATGGACAGTAGCTCACTATATACACACACACACACACACACACATGCCAATACAATTCTGAGGTTTTGTATCTAGAGGGAAGTAATATAGGCTATTGATGGACAGTAGCTCACTATATACACACACACACACACACACACACATGCCAATACAATTCTGAGGTTTTGTATCTAGAGGGAAGTAATATAGGCTATTGATGGACAGTAGCTCACTATATATACATACACACACACACACACACACATGCCAATACAATTCTGAGGTTTTGTATCTAGAGGGAAGTAATATAGGCTATTGATGGACAGTAGCTCACTATATATACACACACACACACACACACACATGCCAATACAATTCTGAGGTTTTGTATCTAGAGGGAAGTAATATAGGCTATTGATGGACAGTAGCTCACTATATAAACACACACACACACACACACACATGCCAATACAATTCTGAGGTTTTGTATCTAGAGGGAAGTAATATAGGCTATTGATGGACAGTAGCTCACTATATATACATACACACACACACACACACACACACACACACATGCCAATACAATTCTGAGGTTTTGTATCTAGAGGGAAGTAATATAGGCTATTGATGGACAGTAGCTCACTATATATACATACACACACACACACACACACACACACACATGCCAATACAATTCTGAGGTTTTGTATCTAGAGGGAAGTAATATAGGCTATTGATGGACAGTAGCTCACTATATATACACACACACACACACACACACATGCCAATACAATTCTGAGGTTTTGTATCTAGAGGGAAGTAATATAGGCTATTGATGGACAGTAGCTCACTATATACACACACACACACACACACACACATGCCAATACAATTCTGAGGTTTTGTATCTAGAGGGAAGTAATATAGGCTATTGATGGACAGTAGCTCACTATATATACATACACACACACACACACACACATGCCAATACAATTCTGAGGTTTTGTATCTAGAGGGAAGTAATATAGGCTATTGATGGACAGTAGCTCACTATATATACATACACACACACACACACACACATGCCAATACAATTCTGAGGTTTTGTATCTAGAGGGAAGTAATATAGGCTATTGATGGACAGTAGCTCACTATATATACACACACACACACACACACACACATGCCAATACAATTCTGAGGTTTTGTATCTAGAGGGAAGTAATATAGGCTATTGATGGACAGTAGCTCACTATATACACACACACACACACACACACACATGCCAATACAATTCTGAGGTTTTGTATCTAGAGGGAAGTAATATAGGCTATTGATGGACAGTAGCTCACTATATACACACACACACACACACACACACATGCCAATACAATTCTGAGGTTTTGTATCTAGAGGGAAGTAATATAGGCTATTGATGGACAGTAGCTCACTATATACACACACACACACACACACATGCCAATACAATTCTGAGGTTTTGTATCTAGAGGGAAGTAATATAGGCTATTGATGGACAGTAGCTCACTATATATACATACACACACACACACACACACACACACACATGCCAATACAATTCTGAGGTTTTGTATCTAGAGGGAAGTAATATAGGCTATTGATGGACAGTAGCTCACTATATAAACACACACACACACACACACACATGCCAATACAATTCTGAGGTTTTGTATCTAGAGGGAAGTAATATAGGCTATTGATGGACAGTAGCTCACTATATACACACACACACACACACACACACATGCCAATACAATTCTGAGGTTTTGTATCTAGAGGGAAGTAATATAGGCTATTGATGGACAGTAGCTCACTATATATACATACACACACACACACACACACACATGCCAATACAATTCTGAGGTTTTGTATCTAGAGGGAAGTAATATAGGCTATTGATGGACAGTAGCTCACTATATATACACACACACACACACACACACATGCCAATACAATTCTGAGGTTTTGTATCTAGAGGGAAGTAATATAGGCTATTGATGGACAGTAGCTCACTATATAAACACACACACACACACACACACATGCCAATACAATTCTGAGGTTTTGTATCTAGAGGGAAGTAATATAGGCTATTGATGGACAGTAGCTCACTATATACACACACACACACACACACACACATGCCAATACAATTCTGAGGTTTTGTATCTAGAGGGAAGTAATATAGGCTATTGATGGACAGTAGCTCACTATATACACACACACACACACACACACACACGCCAATACAATTCTGAGGTTTTGTATCTAGAGGGAAGTAATATAGGCTATTGATGGACAGTAGCTCACTATATATACACACACACACACACACACACACATGCCAATACAATTCTGAGGTTTTGTATCTAGAGGGAAGTAATATAGGCTATTGATGGACAGTAGCTCACTATATATAACACACACACACACACACACACATGCCAATACAATTCTGAGGTTTTGTATCTAGAGGGAAGTAATATAGGCTATTGATGGACAGTAGCTCACTATATATACATACACACACACACACACACACACACACACACATGCCAATACAATTCTGAGGTTTTGTATCTAGAGGGAAGTAATATAGGCTATTGATGGACAGTAGCTCACTATATATACATACACACACACACACACACACACACACACACACATGCCAATACAATTCTGAGGTTTTGTATCTAGAGGGAAGTAATATAGGCTATTGATGGACAGTAGCTCACTATATACACACACACACACACACACATGCCAATACAATTCTGAGGTTTTGTATCTAGAGGGAAGTAATATAGGCTATTGATGGACAGTAGCTCACTATATATACATACACACACACACACACACACACACACACACATGCCAATACAATTCTGAGGTTTTGTATCTAGAGGGAAGTAATATAGGCTATTGATGGACAGTAGCTCACTATATATACACACACACACACACACACACATGCCAATACAATTCTGAGGTTTTGTATCTAGAGGGAAGTAATATAGGCTATTGATGGACAGTAGCTCACTATATACACACACACACACACACACACACATGCCAATACAATTCTGAGGTTTTGTATCTAGAGGGAAGTAAAATAGGCTATTGATGGACAGTAGCTCACTATATACACACACACACACACACACACACATGCCAATACAATTCTGAGGTTTTGTATCTAGAGGGAAGTAATATAGGCTATTGATGGACAGTAGCTCACTATATATACATACACACACACACACACACACACACACACATGCCAATACAATTCTGAGGTTTTGTATCTAGAGGGAAGTAATATAGGCTATTGATGGACAGTAGCTCACTATATACACACACACACACACACACATGCCAATACAATTCTGAGGTTTTGTATCTAGAGGGAAGTAATATAGGCTATTGATGGACAGTAGCTCACTATATATACATACACACACACACACACACACACACACATGCCAATACAATTCTGAGGTTTTGTATCTAGAGGGAAGTAATATAGGCTATTGATGGACAGTAGCTCACTATATACACACACACACACACACACACACATGCCAATACAATTCTGAGGTTTTGTATCTAGAGGGAAGTAATATAGGCTATTGATGGACAGTAGCTCACTATATACACACACACACACACACACACACATGCCAATACAATTCTGAGGTTTTGTATCTAGAGGGAAGTAATATAGGCTATTGATGGACAGTAGCTCACTATATATACATACACACACACACACACACACACACACACATGCCAATACAATTCTGAGGTTTTGTATCTAGAGGGAAGTAATATAGGCTATTGATGGACAGTAGCTCACTATATATACATACACACACACACACACACACATGCCAATACAATTCTGAGGTTTTGTATCTAGAGGGAAGTAATATAGGCTATTGATGGACAGTAGCTCACTATATATACATACACACACACACACACACACATGCCAATACAATTCTGAGGTTTTGTATCTAGAGGGAAGGAATATAGGCTATTGATTGACAGTAGCTCACTATATATACATACACACACACACACACACACATGCCAATACAATTCTGAGGTTTTGTATCTAGAGGGAAGGAATATAGGCTATTGATGGACAGTAGCTCACTATATATACACACACACACACACACACATGCCAATACAATTCTGAGGTTTTGTATCTAGAGGGAAGTAATATAGGCTATTGATGGACAGTAGCTCACTATATAAACACACACACACACACACACACATGCCAATACAATTCTGAGGTTTTGTATCTAGAGGGAAGTAATATAGGCTATTGATGGACAGTAGCTCACTATATATACATACACACACACACACACACACACACACACATGCCAATACAATTCTGAGGTTTTGTATCTAGAGGGAAGTAATATAGGCTATTGATGGACAGTAGCTCACTATATATACATACACACACACACACACACACACACACACACATGCCAATACAATTCTGAGGTTTTGTATCTAGAGGGAAGTAATATAGGCTATTGATGGACAGTAGCTCACTATATACACACACACACACACACACATGCCAATACAATTCTGAGGTTTTGTATCTAGAGGGAAGTAATATAGGCTATTGATGGACAGTAGCTCACTATATATACATACACACACACACACACACACACACACACACATGCCAATACAATTCTGAGGTTTTGTATCTAGAGGGAAGTAATATAGGCTATTGATGGACAGTAGCTCACTATATACACACACACACACACACACACACATGCCAATACAATTCTGAGGTTTTGTATCTAGAGGGAAGTAAAATAGGCTATTGATGGACAGTAGCTCACTATATACACACACACACACACACACACACATGCCAATACAATTCTGAGGTTTTGTATCTAGAGGGAAGTAATATAGGCTATTGATGGACAGTAGCTCACTATATATACATACACACACACACACACACACACACATGCCAATACAATTCTGAGGTTTTGTATCTAGAGGGAAGTAATATAGGCTATTGATGGACAGTAGCTCACTATATATACATACACACACACACACACACACACACACACACATGCCAATACAATTCTGAGGTTTTGTATCTAGAGGGAAGTAATATAGGCTATTGATGGACAGTAGCTCACTATATACACACACACACACACACATGCCAATACAATTCTGAGGTTTTGTATCTAGAGGGAAGTAATATAGGCTATTGATGGACAGTAGCTCACTATATACACACACACACACACACACACACATGCCAATACAATTCTGAGGTTTTGTATCTAGAGGGAAGTAATATAGGCTATTGATGGACAGTAGCTCACTATATATACATACACACACACACACACACACACATGCCAATACAATTCTGAGGTTTTGTATCTAGAGGGAAGTAATATAGGCTATTGATGGACAGTAGCTCACTATATATAACACACACACACACACACACACATGCCAATACAATTCTGAGGTTTTGTATCTAGAGGGAAGGAATATAGGCTATTGATTGACAGTAGCTCACTATATATACATACACACACACACACACACACATGCCAATACAATTCTGAGGTTTTGTATCTAGAGGGAAGGAATATAGGCTATTGATTGACAGTAGCTCACTATATATACATACACACACACACACACACACATGCCAATACAATTCTGAGGTTTTGTATCTAGAGGGAAGGAATATAGGCTATTGATGGACAGTAGCTCACTATATATACACACACACACACACACACACACATGCCAATACAATTCTGAGGTTTTGTATCTAGAGGGAAGTAATATAGGCTATTGATGGACAGTAGCTCACTATATAAACACACACACACACACACACACATGCCAATACAATTCTGAGGTTTTGTATCTAGAGGGAAGTAATATAGGCTATTGATGGACAGTAGCTCACTATATATACATACACACACACACACACACACACACACACACATGCCAATACAATTCTGAGGTTTTGTATCTAGAGGGAAGTAATATAGGCTATTGATGGACAGTAGCTCACTATATATACATACACACACACACACACACACACACACACACACATGCCAATACAATTCTGAGGTTTTGTATCTAGAGGGAAGTAATATAGGCTATTGATGGACAGTAGCTCACTATATACACACACACACACACACACATGCCAATACAATTCTGAGGTTTTGTATCTAGAGGGAAGTAATATAGGCTATTGATGGACAGTAGCTCACTATATATACATACACACACACACACACACACACACACACACACATGCCAATACAATTCTGAGGTTTTGTATCTAGAGGGAAGTAATATAGGCTATTGATGGACAGTAGCTCACTATATACACACACACACACACACACACACATGCCAATACAATTCTGAGGTTTTGTATCTAGAGGGAAGTAATATAGGCTATTGATGGACAGTAGCTCACTATATACACACACACACACACACACACACATGCCAATACAATTCTGAGGTTTTGTATCTAGAGGGAAGTAATATAGGCTATTGATGGACAGTAGCTCACTATATATACACACACACACACACACACACACATGCCAATACAATTCTGAGGTTTTGTATCTAGAGGGAAGTAATATAGGCTATTGATGGACAGTAGCTCACTATATATACATACACACACACACACACACACACACATGCCAATACAATTCTGAGGTTTTGTATCTAGAGGGAAGTAATATAGGCTATTGATGGACAGTAGCTCACTATATAAACACACACACACACACACACACATGCCAATACAATTCTGAGGTTTTGTATCTAGAGGGAAGTAATATAGGCTATTGATGGACAGTAGCTCACTATATATACATACACACACACACACACACACACATGCCAATACAATTCTGAGGTTTTGTATCTAGAGGGAAGTAATATAGGCTATTGATGGACAGTAGCTCACTATATACACACACACACACACACACACATGCCAATACAATTCTGAGGTTTTGTATCTAGAGGGAAGTAATATAGGCTATTGATGGACAGTAGCTCACTATATATACACACACACACACACACACACACACACACACATGCCAATACAATTCTGAGGTTTTGTATCTAGAGGGAAGTAATATAGGCTATTGATGGACAGTAGCTCACTATATACACACACACACACACACACACACATGCCAATACAATTCTGAGGTTTTGTATCTAGAGGGAAGTAATATAGGCTATTGATGGACAGTAGCTCACTATATACATACACACACACACACACACACACATGCCAATACAATTCTGAGGTTTTGTATCTAGAGGGAAGTAATATAGGCTATTGATGGACAGTAGCTCACTATATAAACACACACACACACACACACACATGCCAATACAATTCTGAGGTTTTGTATCTAGAGGGAAGTAATATAGGCTATTGATGGACAGTAGCTCACTATATACATACACACACACACACACACACACATGCCAATACAATTCTGAGGTTTTGTATCTAGAGGGAAGTAATATAGGCTATTGATGGACAGTAGCTCACTATATATACACACACACACATGCCAATACAATTCTGAGGTTTTGTATCTAGAGGGAAGTAATATAGGCTATTGATGGACAGTAGCTCACTATATATACATACACACACACACACACACACACATGCCAATACAATTCTGAGGTTTTGTATCTAGAGGGAAGTAATATAGGCTATTGATGGACAGTAGCTCACTATATATACATACACACACACACACACACACACACATGCCAATACAATTCTGAGGTTTTGTATCTAGAGGGAAGTAATATAGGCTATTGATGGACAGTAGCTCACTATATATACATACACACACACACACACACACATGCCAATACAATTCTGAGGTTTTGTATCTAGAGGGAAGTAATATAGGCTATTGATGGACAGTAGTGATACACATACACACACATATATGAAAGGGATCTAGCAATCTACAAGCTATATAAATTCAAAAAATGCTGCATTATCTGGCATTGTAGACACAAGATAATCCAGTTCAAAGCAGATAATGTGGGTTATCTACCTTGATATTCTTGATTATATAGCAGTATAGACGGGCCCTTAGTGGACCACAAACTGAATGTGAGCCAAGAGTGTGATGCAGCAACAACAACAACAGAAGCCAATGCAGTTCTAGGATTCTAGTGCTTAGATTGAGGGAAGTAATAGAGACTGTGGAATGACAGTAGCTTTATACCTTGGTGTGTGTGTGTGCATGCACACACACACACACACACACACACACACACACACACACACATGAAAGAGGTCTAGGAGTCTTTGTGGACCACAAGCTGAGGAGAAGCCCAGAGTGGGTGCAGCAGCAAGAAAGGTCAATGCTGCCAGGATTTTATTGTCTCGATTAAGGGAAGTAATATAGGCTATGGACTGACAATAGCTACACACACACACACACACACACATACACATGAAAGTGATGGAGGACTCTTAGGGGATCAAATGCTGAAATTGAGCCAAGAGTGTGATGCAGCAGCAAAAAGGGCGTATTCAATTCTAGGATTCTAGTGTTTAGATTAAGGGAAGTAATATAGGCCATGGATTGACAGTAGCTGTGTGTGTGTGTGTGTGTGTGTGTGTGTAGGTAAAGTTAAAGGTTTCCCCCTGACATTAAGTCCAGTCATATCCAACTCTGGTGCTCATCTCCATTTCTAAGTTGAAGAGCTGGTGTTGTCGGCGTTGTCACAAGCGCAATTGATTGCGACAACTCCAACAACGAGGGACAGGGCCTTCTCGGTGGTGGCCCCACGACTCTGGAACGCCCTCCCCAAGGACATCAGGCACTCCCCAACACTGGCAGTCTTCAGAAGGAGCTTGAAAACATGGATGTTCCAGTGTGCCTTCCCAGATTAAGGAATCCCAAGCAATTGTCCCTAATGCACTTTACGAGAGAGTTAGAATTGTCTGCATACCCTTCTATTCCCAAAATATCCATCCTACCTCACCTGGCCACGCCCAGCATTTTTGGAATTTTAACCGTTACATTTGGCCCTGCCACAGGATTTTAACAGTGTCGTGCCTTCTTATTGTTTTCTTCTTTGCTTATTTATTGTTGCATTGTATTGTTGTCTGTTGTGTTTTTGTTAATGATGTACTTTGGGCTCGGCCTCTCGTAAGCCACACCGAGTCCTGCGGGAGATGGTTTTGTTGTTCATTCGTTCAGTCGTCTCCGACTCTTCGTGACCTCATGGACCATCCCACGCCAGAGCTCCCTGTCGGCCGTCACCACCCCCAGCTCCTTCAAGGTCAGTCCAGTCGCTTCAAGGATGCCATCCCTCCATCTTGCCCTTGGTCGGCCCCTCTTCCTTTTGCCTTCCACTTTCCCCAGCATCATTCCCTTCTCTAGGCTTTCCTGTCTCCTCATGATGTGGCCAGAGGACTTCATCTTGGCCTCTAGTATCCTTCCCTCCAGTGAGCAGCCGGGCTTTATTTCCTGGAGGATGGACTGATGGTAGCGGGATACAAATAAAGGTTTATTATTATTATTATTATTATTATTATTATTGTCCATAGATGCCTCCAAGGTCATGTTGCCAGCATGACTGCATGGAGCGCTGTTACCTTCCTGCTGGAGCAGTACCTATTGATCTACTCACATTTGCATGTTTTCGAACTGCTAGGTTGACAGAAGCTGGGGCTAGCAGCAGGAGCTCACTCTGCTCCCGGATTTGAACCTGCAACCTTTTGGTCAGCAAGTTGAGCAGCTCAGCGCTTTAACCGGCTGCGCCACCGGGAGTTCCCATGTATATGTATGCATATGAAAAAGATGCAGGAGTCTTAGGGCCCTTCCACACATCCGTATAACCCAGAATACCATGGCAGAAAAATTTCACAATATCTGCTTTGAACTGGATTATCTCAGTCCACACTGCTGTATATTCCAGTTCAAAGGCACCGGGATTGTGGCGCAGCTGGCTGAGTGTCAGCTGCATTAAGATCACTCTGACCAAAAGGTCATGAGTTCGAAGCCAGCCCCGGTTGGAGTGGGCTTCCAACCAATTGTGTGTAGCCTGTTGTCGACCTTTGCAACCCGAAAGACAGTTGCATCTGTCAAGTAGGAAAATTAGGTACCACCTTAAAAGTGTGGGGAGGCTTAAATTAACTAATTTATGAGGCCATAAAAAGGACCCCGGCAGGCACTCCAGCAAAAAGCATGCGGGGAATGCGGAAGTACTTCATCAGCGTCGCAGATGGACGATGAAAGCGACAGCTCCCCTGGCAGCCAGAAAAAGTTAAATAGCCTCTGTGTATGTCTGTCTATGTTGTATGTCAAAAATTGGCATGGAATGTTTGCCGTATATGTGTACACTGTAATCTGCCCTGAGTCCCCTGCTGCGGGGTGAGGAGAAGGGCCGAATAGAAAAAAAGCTGTAAATAAATAAAATAAAATATAAAATAAAATAAATGAAGAAGATCATGTGGGATTTTATTCGGCTGTGTGGAAGGGGCCTTTGCTGACTGTTAGCTAAACATGAGACAAGGGTGGGATGCAGCAGCAAAAAAGGCCAATGCAATTCTAGGAGTCTAGTGTCAAGATTGAGGGAAGTAATCAAGGCTATGGATTGATAGTATCTATCTATCATCTATCTATCTATCTATCTATCTATCTATCTATCTATCTATTTATTTACCTTACTTCTATACCACTGTTCTCAGCCCGAAGGCGACTCACAGCAGTTCACAACAAATACGAACAGCAAAAATCCAGTGCTACAGTATAGAAACAGTTAACAACCTAACACATTACACAATTAATAAACAGTGACTACAAGACCCATTCACTGTCGTCTCGTCATCAAAAACATGTTCCAGATTCGTCATCCATTGTTCCATTCCGGTGTTCATTAACCAATCATTGCACTAATTATTGGAACGCCTGCTCAAACAGCCAGGTCTTCACTTTTTTGCGGAATACCATTAGAGATGGTGCTAGTCTAATGTCCGTAGGAAGGGCGTTCCACAGCCGAGGAGCCACCACCGAGAAGGCCCTATCTCTCGTCCCCGCCAGCCGAGCTTGAGAAGCAGGTGGGATCGAGAGCAGGGTCTCCCCGGAAGATCTCAAAGTCCTGGTGGGTTCATAGGCAGAGATGCGGTCGGATAGGTAGCTTGGGCCGGAACCGTTTAGGGCTTTAAAGGCCAACGCCAGCACTTTGAATTCAGCCCGGTAGCAGATCGGTAGCCAGTGGAGTTGGCGCAACAGGGGGGTTGTATGCTCCCTGCGCTCCGCTCCTGCTAAAATCATGGCTGCCGAGCGTTGGACTAGTTGGAGCTTCCGAGCTGTCTTCAAAGGCAACCCCACGTAGAGAGCGTTGCAGTAGTCTAAACGGGATGTAACCAGAGCGTGGACTACCGTGGCCAAGTCAGACTATCTATCTATTTATCAATCTATCTATCTATCACACACATATTGATATACAATTCAAGGTGCAGGTGCTTACCTACAAAGCCCTAAGCGGTTTGGGACCATCCTACCTGCGTGACCGCATGTCAGGTTCTGCTGGATCTCAGAATGAAACACGCACTCACGAGAACAGGTCCTGGAATTGCGGTTTATTCAATCCATACAGTACAGAGACAAAGAGAGAACTGAAGGTTTCCCGCCAAGCGCCTCTCTATCCCCCCTCCTGGCTTCGCTCCCCCCTCCTGCCCTTCTCTTATCACAGTTTAGACTACAATTCCTTTCTCACCGTCTTCAAAGTGAAAGCTTGGCACAGATGGCCCTACCATAAACTAATCTATCATGTCTACTCCCTCTAGTGTCAGGAAGAAGACTTCTTGGAATGTTTTCATGAAGGCACATTCTGACACCGCATCTCCATTTATGAACCCATGCGCTCTCTTTGTTCATCCGGAGAGGCCCTGCTTGTGATCCCGCCTGCGTCGCAGGCGCGTTTGGTGGGGATGTGAGACAGGGCCTTTTCTGTGGTGGCCCCCTGACTCTGGAACACCCTCCCCAAAGATCTTAGACAGGCCCCTACACTGGCAGTCTTTAGAAAGAACTTGAAGACCTGGCTGTTCCGATGTGCCTTCCCAGAGTAGGAATCTCCAATACCAAGTCCCAAAAGCACTTCACTAGAACTAAGATTGGTGCACACTGCACTTGCCCTATAATCCTACATATCACCTGTCACACCAGCACTTTTAACCCTGTACCCATTACTCTGGCCCGGCCCAGTTTTATTGTGTCTTGGTGTATTGTTTATTGCTTGTTGTTTAATGCTGCTTTAACTGTTTTTAATTTGCTTTAGGTTTTGTATTGTTGTATTGTGTGTTGAGGCCTTGGCCTTTGTAAGCCGCATTGAGTCCTTCGGGAGATGCTAGCGGGGGACAAATAAAGTTTAATAATAATAATAATAATGTAGGAAAATGGGTTTATATATCTGTGGAATGACCATGGTGGGGCTGAACCTGACTCAGCACAGAGAAGATGGCTTTGAAAGGCAGCAGGTCGCAGGAGCTGTCTTCATAGACCTGTCAGCGGCTTATGAGACTGTGAAGCACTGCTGCCTCCTCCTGAGGAAAATGTATAATCTCACCAAGGACGACCACCTCACCCGCCTCATAGGAAACCTGCTACAAAACAGGAGCTTCTTTGTTGAGTTCCAGGGCCAGAGAAGCAGATGGCGGAAACAGAAGAACGGCCTGCCTCAGGGGAGCGTGCTTGCTCCATCCATGTTCAACATCTACACAAATGACCAGCCACGGCCAGAAGGGACAGAGAGCTTCATCTATGCTGATGATCGTGCCATCACCACTCAGGCAGGGAGCTTTGAGATGGTAGAACAGAAGCTCTCCAAAGCTCTAGGTGCTCTCACTGCCTATTACAGGGAAAACCAACTGATCCCTAATCCATCTAAAACACAGACATGCGCCTTTCACCTTAAGAACAGACAAGCATCCCGAGCTCTGAGGATCACCTGGGAAGGAATCCCACTGGAGCATTGCAGCGCACCCAAATACCTGGGATGAGTCACTCTGGACCGTGCTCTTACCTACAAGAAGCACTGCCTGAACATCAACCAAAAAGTGGGTGCCAGAAACAATATCATACGAAAGCGGACTGGCACAACCTGGGGATCACAACCAGACACAGTGAAGACATCTGCCCTTGCGCTATGCTACTCTGCTGCTGAGTACGCATGCCCAGTGTGGAACACATCTCACCACGCTAAAACAGTGGATGTGGCTCTTAATGAGACATGACGCATTATCACGGGGTGTCTGCGCCCTTCACCATGGGAGAAATTACACTGCTTAGCCGGTATTGCACCACCTGACATCCGCCGGGAAGTGGCAGCCAATAGTGAAAGGACCAAGGCAGAGACATCTCCAGCTCACCCCTTGTTTGGGTATCAGCCAGCACGTCAACGACTTAAATCTAGGCATAGTTTTCTAAGATCTACAGAGACACTCGCTGGAACACCCCAGCAAGTGAGAGTTCAAAAGTGGCAGGCTCAGACCCAGAACCTCAATCCGTGGGTGATACCAGATGAGAGACTCCCCCCTGGGCACACAGAAGACGGGGCGACTTGGAAGGCGCTGAACAGACTGCGCTCTGGCACCACGAGATGCAGAAATGGGGCCACAAAGTGGAATAATCCTCGGCATGCGAGTGCGGAGAAGAAGAACAAACCACTGACCACCTGCTGCAATGCACCCTGAGCCCCGCCACATGATGCACGATGGAGGACTTTCTTGCGGCAACACCAGAGGCAGCACTCCAAGGGGCCAGAGACTGCTCAAAGGACATTTAATCAGCTACCAAGTTTGCAAAATGTGTGTGTGTGTGTGTGTTTTTTTTTATCTGTCTGTTTGTTTTGTTCTGTTAGAAATGTAATACAATGTTCTGGTTGCGGATGACATGATAAATAAAAAAATAAAATACCATGGTGCGACATAGGACTTTTGTCTGCTGGAGCTAGGTGTGAATGTTTCAACTGACCGCCTTGATTAGCATTTAATGGCTTGGAAGTGCCTGGGGGGAATCTTTTGTTGAGAGTGATTTGATGTGTCTGATAGTTTCCTCTCTGTTGTTGTGCTGTTATAATTTTAGAGTTTTTTAATACTGGGAGCCAGATCTTGTTTATTTTCATGGTTTCCTCCTTTCTGTTGAAATTCCCCACATGCTTCTTATGGATTTCAGTGGCTTCTCTGTGTAGCGTGACGTGGTGGTTGTGAGCGTGGTCCAGCATTTCTGTGTTCTCAAATCATATGCTGTGTCCAGGCTGGTTCACCAGGTGCTCTGCTCTGGCTGACTTCTCTGGTTGAAGTATTATTATTATTATTATTATTATAACTTTATTTGTCCCCCGCTAGCATCTCCCGAAGGACTCGATGCGGCTTACACAGGCCAAGGCCTCAACACAACAACAACAAACAATAACAATACGATGCAAGCAAATTAAAAACATAAGCAATAACACAAGAAAACATTATACTATTATGCAATAAAACCAGGGCCGGGCCAATGAAGGGTACAGGCTAAAAGTGCTGGGTGTGTGAGGTGGTATGTTGGATTTCTGGGCAAGTGCAGAGTGCAGAGAGTCTTAACTCTAATAAGGTGCTTCTGGGACGGAGTGGTAGGGGTTATCCTACTCCGGAAAGGCACATCGGAATAGCCAGGTCTTCAAGCTCTTCCTAAAGACTGCCAACGTGGGTGCTAGTCTAATGTCTTTGGGGAGGGTGTTCCCTAGCTGAGGGGCCACCACAGAGAAGGCCCTGTCCCTCGTCCCCACCAAACGCGCCTGCGATGCAGGTGGGATTGTGAGCAGGGCCTCTCCGGATGAACGAAGGGATTGCGTGAGTTCATACACGGAGATGTGGTCACGCAGGTAGGATTGTTGTATTGATGTCCTGATGTTAATTAATTGATATTACTGACTAATGATTTTGTACTGTATTGTTGATACTGGTTGTTAACCGCTCTGAGTCGCTGTCGGCTGAGAAGAGTGGTATACAAGTGAAGTCAATAAATAAATAAATAAATAAATAATGGTCCCAAACCGTTCAGGGCTTTGTAGGTGAGCACCCGCACCTTGAATTGGGCTCGGAAGATAAACGGCAGCCAGTGGAGCGCCTTGAACAGGAGGGTTGACCTCTCTCTGTAAGGGGCCCCAGTTAACATCCTGGCCACCACCCGTTGGACCAGTTGGAGCTTCCGAGCCGTCTTCAAGGGCAGCCCCACATAGAGCGCATTGCAGTAGTCTAGTCTAGAGGTGACCAAGGCGTGGACCACCCCGGCCAGATCAACCTTCGCGAGGTACGGTCGCAGCTTCAAACTACAGGAAAGGAAGGAGATTCCTCCTGAAGATGAGGAAGAACTTCCTGAGTTCTTGTGGGTTTTTTTGGGCTATATGGCCATGTTCTAGAGGCATTCTCTCCTGACGTTTCACCTGCATCTATGGCAAGCATCCTCAGAGGTAGTGAGGTCTGTTGGAACTAGAAAAATGGGTTTATATATCTGTGGAATGGCCGGGGTGGGGCAAAGGGGCTTTTGTAAGTTGGGCTGGGTGTGGATCTTTCCACTGACCACCTTGATTAGCATACAATGGGCTGACTGTGCCTGGAGCAAACTCTTCTTGAAAGGTGATTAGATGTCCCTGCCTGTTTTTCTCTCTGCTGTTCTTGCTGTTGCAATTTTAGAATTTTTTTAATACTGGTAGCCAGATTTTTTTCATTTTCATGGTTTCCTCCTTTCTGTTGATATTGTCCACGTGTTTGTGGATTTCAGTGGCTTCTCTGTGTAGTGTGGTGGTTGTGAGAGTGGTCCAGCATTTCTGTGTTCTCCGACAATCTGCTGTGTCCAGGTTGGTTTCTCAGGTGCTCTGCTATGGCTGACTTCTCGGGTTGGAGTAGTCTGCAGTGCCTTTCATGTTCCTGGATTCGTGTTTGGGCGCTGCGTTCCTGGCCACTGCCCGTTGGACCAGTTGGAGCTTCTGAGCCGTCTTCAAGGGCAGCCCCACGTAGAGCGCATTGCAGTAGTCCACTCTAGAGGTGACCAAGGTGTGGACTGCTTTGGCCAGATCAACCTTCGCGAGGTATGGTCGCAGCTTCACACTACAGGAAAGGAAGGAGATTCCACCTGAACACGAGGAAGAACTTCCTGAAGGTGAGAGGGGGGGGGGCTGTGGTTCAGGGTGGGACAAAGGACTCTTGTCTGCTGGAGCTAGGTGGGAATGTTATTATATGCTAATCAAGGTGGTGAGTTGAAACATCCACACCTAGGGCTGAATGTTTCAAGGCCATTAAACAACTGCCAGGCCATCAAATGCTAATCAAGGTGGTCAGTTGGAACATTCACACCTAGCTCCAGCAGCAAAGAGTCCTTTGTCCTGCCCTGGTCCTTCCACAGGTATATAAACCCCTTTTCCTAGTTCCCACAGACCTCACTCCCTCTGGGGATGTTTGCCATAGATGCAGGCGAAACGTCAGGAGAGAATGCCTCAGAGGTGGAACTCTCTCTCTCCTTCTTGGGAGGCTTGGAAGAGGGGGCGGGGCAAGCGGTGACGTCATTCCCCCCTCCCTCTGGGAAGCTGGAGGGGGCGTGGCCAGGAGGACTTCCTCCTCCTTCTCTCTGCCCTCAGACCCCGCCTTCCCCGCCTTCCAGCCCGGCCGCCATCCTTGCCACCTGCCAATCAAGGCGGAAGAGCGGCAGGCGACCAATGGGAGCCTGCGCCGGGCGGGGCTTCGGGGGCCCATCCAATGGGAGTGCGAAGGGAGGTTCGAGGCTGGGAGGCGTGGGCGGGGCTTGTTGGGTGCCTCAGAGCCGAGCGTCTCCCTCCGCCATTTTTGTCTCAGGCGGGAAGGCGGCGGTGAGAAGCGGAGAGAGAAGGAGAGAGACAGGTAGGAGTCCTATGAGGGTGACTATGAGATCTCCCTTCCAGGGAGGAGAAGGAGGAGGAGGAGAGGGCCGGGCCTGCCTGCCTTCCTCCCTCCCTCCGGGGACAAACTAGGCCGCGGCCTAGAAGGGGATAGTGGGGGTGGGGGGTGGCGGTGTGCCCTCGCCATCACGAGTGTGGAGGCCCGCCCTTCCTTCCTTCCTTCCACACAGCTGGGGGGAATCCACCCTGAACCGGGTTAGGTGGTGGCCGTGTGGACGCGGTATGGCTGTGTGGGAGGGCCTCGAGGCTCAAAGCCTGGCTTTCAGGGGGAAAGGAGGAAAGGCACGGCTGCTGTGGAACCTTCGGAGGCCGCCCGGGCCTGGCCCAACTTGGGCCCTCCAGCCCTCCATTCCTGGCCCCAGGCCCCTTCCTTTCTCCACTCAGCCTCTTAAGCAGGCCTGGGCCAACTTGGGCCTTCCCTCCCTCCAGGTGTTTTGGACTCCAGCTCAGCCTCTTCACTTTGGTCCTCCAGGTGTTTTGGACTCCAGCTCCCACCATTCCTATCCTCAGGCCCCTTCCTTTCCTCCCTCAGCCTCTTCACTTTGGTCCTTCAGGTGTTTTGGACTCCAACTCCCACCATTCCTGGCCTCAGGCCCCTTCCTTTCCCTCCTCAGACTCATAACTTTGGTCCTTCAGGTGTTTTGGACTCCAACTCCCACCATTCCTGGCCTCAGGCCCCTTCCTTTCCCTCCTCAGCCTCATAACTTTGGTCCTTCAGGTGTTTTGGACTCCAGCTCCCACCATTCCTATCCTCAGGCCCCTTCCTTTCCCCCCTCAGCCTCTTCACTTCGATCCTTCATGTGTTTTGGACTCCAACTCCCACCATTCCTATCCTCAGGCCCCTTCCTTTCCCCCCTCAGCCTCTTCACTTTGGTCCTTCAGGTGTTTTGGACTCCAACTCCCACCATTCCTGGCCTCAGGCCCCTTCCTTTCCCTCCTCAGACTCATAACTTTGGTCCTTCAGGTGTTTTGGACTCCAACTCCCACCATTCCTGGCCTCAGGCCCCTTCCTTTCCCTCCTCAGCCTCATAACTTTGGTCCTTCAGGTGTTTTGGACTCCAGCTCCCACCATTCCTATCCTCAGGCCCCTTCCTTTCCCCCCTCAGCCTCTTCACTTCGATCCTTCATGTGTTTTGGACTCCAACTCCCACCATTCCTATCCTCAGGCCCCTTCCTTTCCCCCCTCAGCCTCTTCACTTTGGTCCTTCAGGTGTTTTGGACTCCAACTCCCACCATTCCTGGCCTCAGGCCCCTTCCTTTCCCTCCTCAGACTCATAACTTTGGTCCTTCAGGTGTTTTGGACTCCAACTCCCACCATTCCTGGCCTCAGGCCCCTTCCTTTCCCCCCTCAGCTTAACTTTGGTCCTTCGGGTGTTTTGGACTCCAGCTCCCACAATTCCTGGCCTCAGGCCCCTTCCTTTCCCCCCTCAGATGCTTAACTTTGGTCCTTCCGGTGTTTTGGACTCCAACTCCCACAATTCCTGGCCTCAGGCCCCTTCCTTTCCCTCCTCAGCCTCTTCACTTTGGTCCTTCAGGTGTTTTGGACTCCAACTCCCACCATTCCTGGCCTCAGGCCCCTTCCTTTCCCTCCTCAGCCTCTTCACTTTGGTCCTTCAGGTGTTTTGGACTCCAGCTCCCACCATTCCTGGCCTCAGGCCCCTTCCTTTCCCTCCTCAGACTCATAACTTTGGTCCTTCAGGTGTTTTGGACTCCAACTCCCACCATTCCTGGCCTCAGGCCCCTTCCTTTCCCTCCTCAGCCTCTTCACTTTGGTCCTTCAGGTGTTTTGGACTCCAACTCCCACCATTCCTGGCCTCAGGCCCCTTCCTTTCCCCCCTCAGCCTCTTCACTTTGGTCCTTCAGGTGTTTTGGACTCCAACTCCCACCATTCCTGGCCTCAGGCCCCTTCCTTTCCCTCCTCAGACTCATAACTTTGGTCCTTCAGGTGTTTTGGACTCCAACTCCCACCATTCCTGGCCTCAGGCCCCTTCCTTTCCCTCCTCAGCCTCATAACTTTGGTCCTTCAGGTGTTTTGGACTCCAGCTCCCACCATTCCTATCCTCAGGCCCCTTCCTTTCCCCCCTCAGCCTCTTCACTTTGGTCCTTCAGGTGTTTTGGACTCCAACTCCCACCATTCCTGGCCTCAGGCCCCTTCCTTTCCCTCCTCAGCCTCTTCACTTTGGTCCTTCAGGTGTTTTGGACTCCAACTCCCACCATTCCTGGCCTCAGGCCCCTTCCTTTCCCTCCTCAGACTCATAACTTTGGTCCTTCAGGTGTTTTGGACTCCAACTCCCACCATTCCTGGCCTCAGGCCCCTTCCTTTCCCTCCTCAGCCTCATAACTTTGGTCCTTCAGGTGTTTTGGACTCCAGCTCCCACCATTCCTATCCTCAGGCCCCTTCCTTTCCCCCCTCAGCCTCTTCACTTCGATCCTTCATGTGTTTTGGACTCCAACTCCCACCATTCCTATCCTCAGGCCCCTTCCTTTCCCCCCTCAGCCTCTTCACTTTGGTCCTTCAGGTGTTTTGGACTCCAACTCCCACCATTCCTGGCCTCAGGCCCCTTCCTTTCCCTCCTCAGACTCATAACTTTGGTCCTTCAGGTGTTTTGGACTCCAACTCCCACCATTCCTGGCCTCAGGCCCCTTCCTTTCCCTCCTCAGCCTCTTCACTTTGGTCCTTCAGGTGTTTTGGACTCCAACTCCCACCATTCCTGGCCTCAGGCCCCTTCCTTTCCCTCCTCAGACTCATAACTTTGGTCCTTCAGGTGTTTTGGACTCCAACTCCCACCATTCCTGGCCTCAGGCCCCTTCCTTTCCCTCCTCAGCCTCATAACTTTGGTCCTTCAGGTGTTTTGGACTCCAACTCCCACCATTCCTGGCCTCAGGCCCCTTCCTTTCCCTCCTCAGCCTCTTCACTTTGGTCCTTCAGGTGTTTTGGACTCCAGCTCCCACCATTCCTGGCCTCAGGCCCCTTCCTTTCCCTCCTCAGACTCATAACTTTGGTCCTTCAGGTGTTTTGGACTCCAACTCCCACCATTCCTGGCCTCAGGCCCCTTCCTTTCCCTCCTCAGCCTCTTCACTTTGGTCCTTCAGGTGTTTTGGACTCCAGCTCCCACCATTCCTGGCCTCAGGCCCCTTCCTTTCCCTCCTCAGACTCATAACTTTGGTCCTTCAGGTGTTTTGGACTCCAACTCCCACCATTCCTGGCCTCAGGCCCCTTCCTTTCCCTCCTCAGCCTCTTCACTTTGGTCCTTCAGGTGTTTTGGACTCCAACTCCCACCATTCCTGGCCTCAGGCCCCTTCCTTTCCCTCCTCAGCCTCTTCACTTTGGTCCTTCAGGTGTTTTGGACTCCAGCTCCCACCATTCCTGGCCTCAGGCCCCTTCCTTTCCCTCCTCAGACTCATAACTTTGGTCCTTCAGGTGTTTTGGACTCCAACTCCCACCATTCCTGGCCTCAGGCCCCTTCCTTTCCCTCCTCAGACTCATAACTTTGGTCCTTCAGGTGTTTTGGACTCCAACTCCCACCATTCCTGGCCTCAGGCCCCTTCCTTTCCCTCCTCAGCCTCTTCACTTTGGTCCTTCAGGTGTTTTGGACTCCAACTCCCACCATTCCTGGCCTCAGGCCCCTTCCTTTCCCTCCTCAGCCTCTTCACTTTGGTCCTTCAGGTGTTTTGGACTCCAACTCCCACCATTCCTGGCCTCAAGACCCTTCCTTTCCCCGCTCTCTCCAAAACTTCTATCCTAGTTATATGTCACCTGGTCATGCCCAGCATTATTTTTTAAATTTTAATTATTGCATTTGGCCCAGCCATAGGTTTTTAAACGTTGTCGTGTTATTGTCAATGTTTATTACTTATTTTCTGCTTATGAGTTTATTGTTTTGTATTACTGTTGCTATTGTTTTATTGTTGTATTGTGGGCTGGGCCTCATGTAAGCCGCACCAAGTCCCTTGGGGAGATGGTAGCAGGGTACAAATAAAGTTATTATTATTATTATTATTATTATTATTATTATTATTATTATTATTATTATTATAGCAGCACAAAGGATGGCTTTAGGACTCTGTTTCATGTTCTAACTGTATTTATTGTCATTATATGTCTTTGTTTTTATTGCTATTGTGTTTATTGTGTTTTATATTGGCTTTGTTTATGCGGCATTTAATACTGCCAAACTGTGAGCCACCCTTGACTCCCCTTTAGGGTCAGATAGAATGGGATAGAAAGGGAGTAAATACATGCATACGTTGCCCTGTTGTCCAAGAGCCACTCCCCCAGGTATGGGCAAACTGAAGCGCCTGAAGGAGAAAAGGAAGGGGCCTGAGGCTGTGGGGAATTGTGGGAGTTGAAATCCAAAACACCTGGAGGGAGGGAAGGTCCAAGTGCGTCCATGATTGCACTCCCCTCTGCCTCCTCACCCTTGTTCTGCTGGGAAGAGAAGTGAGGGAGAGGGAAGACCTCCCTCTCAGAATCACAACCCAGAAGCACATCCATTTATTTATTTACTGTACAGGAGACTCTCACTTATCCAACTTAAAGGGACCGGCAGAACGTTGGATAAGTGAAAATGTTGGATCATAAGGAGGGATTAATAATAATAACAATAATAATCTTTATTTATACCTCGCCACCATCTCCCCGATGTGGACTCAAGGCAGCTTACGTGAGGCCAAGCCCAAACAACAAATTACAACAAAATAAAACCGAAAACGCAAACAATAAACAACATCATAATTACATAAAACATATGAATGCATAACGATATAAAATTACAATAAGCACAATCACAGTGACAATGGGTGGGCTACATGTAATAGTTAAAAGAAAGAGTAATTAAAAACCGATTAAAAAACTTGGGTGAGATAAAGGAGAAGCCAGGTTATTTGCCGAGGAGGGCTCATTAAAACAGGGGTTGTGGGACAATGTATATTCCAATGACAAAATGTTGAGGCTAAGCAATAGTGTGAGGTTGTATGACTACTCACCAAAGGCGCACCAGAAGAGCCATGTTTTAAGGTTTACAGTAATTAAGAATTTAGCACCAAAAATTATTTTATTTACTATATTTGTATATTGCCCTTCTCATCCCTTAGGCGACTCACAATGTATTGAAACAGCTGTGGATCCGGACGGGAGGCAGACTGCGTTGGCTAATGCAGAAGGTTGGATGAGCAAAGGTTGGGTAAGTGAGACTCTACTGGATTTATATATTGCTTTTCTCATCCCTGGGGGAAATCAAAGTGGTTTACAATATAGTAATGGCAAAATTCAATGCTTAATGTACATGTAAAACCAAAACATAAAATCTAAACAAGAAACATACAACTATGCATTAAAATCAATGAGACCATTAGACATAAAATATAAACAGCATTTAGACATGAAGACATAGAATTAAAACAAACATTAAACTCACATTTTATTTATTTATTTATTTATTATTTAAACTTCTATGCGGCCACTCCCTTCCCTGGGGCTCGGAGCGGCTTACAAGAATAGCTAAAATCTAACAAAGTTTAAAAGCAATTTAAAACAATTTAAAACAACAGTATCAAACATTAAAAGCCTGTCGGAACAGGTATGTCTTACATGCCCTGCGGAAACCGGGTAAGTCCCGCAGGGCACGAACTTCAGGTGGCAGAGCATTCCAGACTGATGGCGCCACTGCTGTGAAGGCTCTGCGTCTGGTTGCCGTTAGACGCAAGGTCTTGACACTGGGGACCTCCAATAGATCTTGGTCCTCAGAACGGAGGGATCTCTGGGGTTGGTAGGGGGTGAGACAATCCCTCAGATACATTGGCCCCAGACCATGCAAGGCCTTAAAGGTGAGTACCATCACTTTGAAAGTGATCCGGTGCTCAATTGGTAACCAATGCAGCTGTAGTAAGATTGGTGTTATGTGGCATCTCATCGGAATTCCCGCAAGAAGCCGAGCAGCTGCGTTTTGTACCAACTTGAGCTTCCGAATCACCGACAGAGGGAGGCCAATGTAGAGGGCGTTACAGTAGTCCAGTCTGAGATGACCGTGGCCTGGATCACCGTAGCTAGGTCGTCCCTGGACAGGTAGGGGGCCAGCCGTCTAGCCTGCCGCAGGTGAAAGAAGGCGGTTCTGCTCACGGCGGAGACCTGGGCCTCCATTGTCAGCAGAGGGTCCAAAAGGACTCCCAGACTCTTTACCAATGATGACGGGCGTAACGCCTCGCCATCCAGGGTAGGCAGCTGGATGTCCCCACTGCCCGGTCGACCCAGCCATAGGATCTCCGTCTTTGCTGGATTCACCCTCAACCTGCTGGCACGCAGCCATCCAGTAACGGCCTCGAGGCACTGATGGAAACAATCGGGTACAGAGTCCGGTCGGCCTTCCATCTTCAGCACCAGCTGAGTGTCATCGGCATACTGATAACACTCAAGCCCAAAACCTCGAACCAGCTGAGCAAGTGGTTGCATATAGATGTTAAACAACAGAGGGGAGAGAATGGCCTCCTGAGGAACCCCACAAGATAGAGGGAACCTCTCAGAGACCAGGCCTCCCCTCTCCACTCGCTGTCCACGGTTGTGAAGAAAGGAGGAGCCAGTTTAAAGCTGTCCCCCTGATTCCAGCAACAGCAAGGCGGTGGGTCAAGAGATTGTGGTCGACTGTGTCAAATGCTGCTGTGAGATCCAATAGCACAAGCAGCGCTGACCCACCCTGGTCAAGCTGGCATCGAAGGTGATCCGTGATGGAGACCAGCACAGTCTCTGTCCCGTGCCCCGCACGGAAGCCGGATGGAAGGGATCTAGTCCGGCTGTGTCGTCTAGGAATTGCTGCAACTGCTCCGCTGCTGCCCTCTCAATCACCTTGCCCAGGAACGAGAGATTTGAAACTGGGCGGTAACTGGAGGGAACCGAGGGATCTAAATCTGGTTTCTTCAGCAAAGGAGAGACCACCGCCTCTTTTAAACCCACATGATCCAAAATCATACACTGGGACCATTCCAATTATCAATTGCACATATTCCCTATTTATTCCTTGCACTGCATTATTTTACTGGCCAAATGCTTGGGCCCACAATTGTGCCTTTGTTTTCTTTCGGAAGGCCAAGAGGGAGGGAGCTGATCTAATCACATTGGGGAGAGAGCTCCAGAGCCAGGGAGCCACCACTGAGAAGGCCCTGTCTCTCATCCCCACCAACCACACTTGCAAAGCTGGTGGGACCGAGAGCAGGGCCTCCCCAGAAGGCAGGGGTGCTGCTTTGAGTCTCCTTGAAGGCAGACTGCAATGCTTCTTTCGGGGCGTATCCCGAGAGTTTATTTCCATGATGCTTTGCCTCTATGGGTTTCCAAGCATAAGGGCATTTTACACAGAGCACTAAACGCATTTGTGAACTCACCTTGGACTCTAACATTATCTCAGCGTGCATGATATTAAAGTGGGACAGAAAGGGAGAGATCACAGCCCCTCTAAGCTAGGCTTAATGTACATTTCACTCAAGTCAGGAATGGCAGATGTGGGAAACACAATCTCTGTTTTAGACAGACATTGAGCTCAGCAAGAGGATCCATAATTGGCTGTTTATTTTTTCACCCCAATAATAATAATAATAACAATAACAACAACAACAACTTAATTTTTGTACCCCGCCTCCATCTTCCCGAAGGGACTCAGAGCAGCTCACATGGGGACAAACCTGAGGTTCAATGTAGTTAAAATATAACAAAATTCAAAAAACATTTCAACAATATAAAACACCCTCAGAATACAATACATAGGGAACATCTAACAACCTTCAGTGGTCTGAGTAGTGCACAGTTCTGAGTTCAGATGGGTGACTGCTGCAAATCACTTGCCAAAGGGTAGGGTTGATGGATAAAGTGCTAAGGCAGATGACAAAATTAGGAGCTGGGGGTAGTGTAAGAAGAGCATGATGTCTCTAAAAGGGAACAGTGGCATTATTTGGGGAACTATCTGGCCTAAGGCACAGTGGAACATCCACGTGTTTAGTTCTTTTCAGAAGGTGGACAAGGTGGGTGCCAGTCTAATCTCCCTGGGGAGAGAGTTCCCAAGCTGGGAGGCCACCACCGAGGAGGCCTGTCTTTCGTCCCCACCAATCTTGCTTGTGACGGGGGTGGGAGCAAGAGAAGGGCCTTCCCAGAAGATCTTGGAGATCGCGTAGGTTTGTAGGGGAAGATTGGGGGGAGAAGGGCGGGGTAAAAGTGTGTGAAATAAATAAAGTATTTAGCTCTCTCTGCCAGAGATTGCTGCTGCCTAACCAAACTACAGTTCCCAAGATTCCACAGTACCAGGCCATTGCAGTTTTGGGATGTGGCAGGGAGGGACCCTCAAGCTGCGTGTGTGTGTGTGGGAGGGGGTGTCCATGGTTGCCTCTCTCCCAGGTTCATTGCCCTCTTTGACCCAGCAACTCTAAAAAGGGCATCACTTTCCCCATCAGCTCTAGTTTTTGAGATCAAAAATGCATGCGTACACTCGTCTTCATCTGCTTGCAGATAGAGAGCTGCAAGAACCCCTTACAACATGCACAAGCCTGCAGTGGGACTAAATCTGAGCCTGCACAGAGGATGGGATGCAAATCCCATCGGGGCCAGATCTAGCCAGCTGTAACTCCCATTACCCCCAGGTCTGTTGGGGTTCAACTCCCATCACCCCCAGGCTATGCAGGGAAAGATAAGAGGATGAGAGGTGCAAGCGTCCGGTCAGTTGGGAGGCCCTATAGGAGCCCCTTCGATTGTGGGCGGAACTCATGCCACTCTCCTGGTGGGCAGGATTTCTACTCGGGGGAAGGAAAGGGTGGTATCAACGTAGAAGCCCCCCCCCCCCCCCCCCCCCCCCCCCCCCCCGGGTCCCTATGTGGCCAGTGGGGCTTCTGCATTCTTTCTGATGTTTTCTTAAACATCACATTCTGTTTCTTTGCAGCCCATTCAAAGTGGGACTATCAGTCCTTAAAAACAACATTTCTGCAGTAAGGGGCAAGATTAAGACCTTGAGTCTTGGATATCACATTTCTGCAAAGGCCAAATGGATTTCACTTTAAAAAAAATTACAGCATTACATTAATAATTGCAGTCAATTAATTTCTGACATAAGGGGAGGGGTTATTGTCAGTTAAGGTATAAGGCAGGCCAATATCCCCCGTGTTTTATTTGCCCTGTATGATTGATGACTTTCATACTGCAATTTATTCCTAATCTGTTATCCAAATCTTTTTGTTGTTGTTTGCCTTTGAGTGATTTCTGATTTATAGCAACCCTAAATGGAGCAGGAAATCAAACCTTGGTCTCTAAATATTCCAATTCCAATATTCAAACCGCTATGCCACAATGGCTCTAAATCAGTGGTTCCCAACCTCTGTCCCCCCAGATGTTTTGGCCTTCAACTCCCATATATCCTAAACTGGCTGGGATTTCTGGGAGCTGTGGGCCAAAACATCTGGGGAGAGACCCACAGGTTGAGAAACACTGCTCTAAATCATTATTTAGAGCATTATTTACCTTTTCTACCTCCTAAGGAGCTAAAGGCCCTACTCTTGGTCCCACCGCTGCCTCAAGCACAGCTGATGGGGGCAAGGGAGAGGGCCTTCTCCGTGATCCCCCCCCCACCTCTGGAACTCCATGCCTCTCAAGCCCTCCCTTCGGCTTCAATCACAGTCAAACCTTGGGGAAGGGAGGCAGAACATGTCTTAAAAGCAAGTCGCTTCCATCTCGGTGCCGCTCCCTTCTCTCTTCACTGTGACCTCATGGTGCTTCTCAAACAACTTACCCCTTAGCTCAGCACCTAGATTACCATAATCCTCAAAACTAATGTGCACCCCAATTTTGGCAATATGTTTTAGCCCCAAAAGACACACATTAGACTGGACTAAATACGGTATTGTTTGTATGTATTGCATCGCTTTGAGTCCCCCCAGGGGTGAAAAAGGCGGTATATAAATACTGTAAATAAATAAATAATAAATGTGTACATATGTTTGGGTGCCCAGTGATGCCCTGGTCAAGGATTTTGGAGTCTTAGTGGACAACAAGTTGAACAATATGATGCAGCAGCTTAAAAAGTCAATGGGTTTTGGACTGGTCAAGAGGGGTCCATAGGAAGAGGGTGACTAGAAGGATGAATAATCCCTCTGAGAAGAAGCGATTCAAAGAGTCAGATCTGTTTAGCTTCAGAAGAAAAGGCTGAGTGGAGCCTGAAAGGAGGCCATAAGGAAGAAAGAGGGAGCAGGGGTCCTTCCTGCTGCCCTAGAGACTAGGCCTCAATGGAGCCATAGGTTCAAAGGGCAGGGAAGGAGATTCCACCTGAACTTCATTAGGAAGAGCCTCCTGACTGTAAGGAGAGCTGTTCAACGGGGGAACTCTTCCCACAGTGTGGTGGGAGCTCCTTCCTTGGAGGATTTCAAGCAGAGGCTGGATGGCTATCTGCTGCGCCGGGGGGGGGGGGGTCTTTGATGGTGCTTTTCCTGCATAATGGCAGAAGAAAGGGGACTGGACTGGATGCCCCTTGGACTCTCTTTGGATTTCATGAGAGGGGAATGGGGCCAGAGGGAGGGGGCAGGCCAGGACTCCATTTATGAAAGGAGGCTGGTTTATTCGCAGATAGCCGGCATATTCACAGCATCTACTGTTCTTTAGGAATTTTTATAATTTGATACTCTTACCATTTTATTAGTGGGATTTTATATGCACTGTTGCTTATACTTACGCCATTGTATTTATACTTGTGTAGTGTTGTTTATATGCAGCACCTGGAACGCTTCTGTGAGTCGCCCTGAGTCCCTTTGGGGAGATGTGCCGGGGTACAAATAATTTATTATTTTACTGACATGAAAACATAGTATGTCACAGCAAACTATATATATATATATACACACACACACACACACTGGATTTCGTATCACAAAATCACAAGTCGAACACTTCAGAAGCATCTAGGACTATGTGATGTATTTTCGAATGATACGCGCAGATCCAAGTCAGGTGGCCTTTTGCAGTTGACAGATCGTGATTTTATCAATGTTTATTGTTTCCAAATGCCGGCTGAGATCTTTTGGCATGGCACCCAGTGTATTAATTATTTATTTATTTACGACATGTATATGCTGCCCTTCTCACCCCAAAGGGGACTCAGAGCGGCTTACAATATATATATACATGCAATATACTGGACTGGTTTATGCCAGAGCCTTTGCAGTTTGATTTTGAGGTCTTGATAACAGCTGAGTTTTTCCTGTTGTTTTTCATCAATTTGACTGTCACCTGGTATGGCGACATCAATAATCCAAACTTCTGTTTTTTCCACAGTTGTGATGTCTGGTGTATTGTGTTCCAAAACTTGGTCAGTCTGTATTTGAAACTCCCACAGTATTTTTGCATGTTCATTTTCCACTACCTTTGCAGGTTTATGATTGCAGCAGTTCTTGACTACTGGCAGTTGGTATTTGTGACATAAGTTCCAGTGAATCATTTGGGCCACAGAGTTGTGCCTCTGTTTGTAGTCTGTCTGTGCAATTTTCTTGCAGCAGCTGAGGATATGGTCCATGGTTTCATCAGCTTCCTTACACAGTCTCCGTTTTGGGTCATCAGCTGATTTTTCAGTCCTGGCCTTAATGGCATTTGTCCTGATGGCTTGCTCCTGGGCTGCAAGAATCAGGCCTTCTGTCTCCTTCTTCAGGGCTCCATTCGTGAGCCATAACCAAGTCTTCTCCTCAACTATTGTTGTTGTGGTTATTTATTATTATTATTATTATTATTATTATTATTATTATTACTGTTATTATTGAGGAAAAGCAGGGTCCTGTGGGAGGGAAGGGTGTGATCCCAAGAGATGGAGGAGCTGGAGGAAAGGAAGGAGCGAGGCGTCCTGGGAAATAGGAGAGAAAGAGGAGGACTCTGCCACCATTTGTATTTCAGGGGTGCCTTTCTTCTCTGCCTGGGTTTGCATGGCGGGAGGGCCTTCCCCCCACCTCTAGGACCAGCCCCAGGAGGAGGAGGCGGCGGCGGCGGAGAAGAAGAGACCCCCAATCACCGCCCTTAAGCCTTCCTCTCAGGAACCCCTCCTCCCCCTCCTGGTTCCCTCCTGCAAAAATGCTGGAGGGGGTGGGCCCACGAACAGGCCTCTCTGTGATGCTGCAGGGCTCTCCCTGCCTTCAGGCCCCGCCTACGCTCCCACCCCACCCACTTCCTTGCCATCCATCAATCCAACCCAGGGGGTAACTTTATTGTTTTTCATTTTCCTGGCAAGCCTGAGCTCATTTTGTGCTTTAGCCTTGCAGACCTTTTCCCTTCAGGAGTTGATTATTTGTTTGAATTCTTCTTTGGTGATTTCTTCCCTTTTCCACTTCTTGTGCATGTCTCTCGAGTCTTAGCCCAGTTAGAAGTTCTTTGGACATCCATTCTGGCTTCTTTGCACTTGTCTATTTTTCTCTCTCTTTGTTGGCACTGTTTGCAATTGCACCTTGTGTATTTCACTCTTGAAAACCTCCCATCCATCCATAACCGCCTTTTTGTTTTTAGTATCGGCTTCCACGGAGTGTCACTCAGTATTCCCTTCATTTCTCGGAAGTCAGCTCTCCTAAAATCCAGAACGCGGGTTTTACTTGTCTTAGTTTCGGCCTTCCTTTGTATTGCAAACTGTAGGAGCCACATGGTCACTTGCCCCTAAGGATCCGACCATTTTCACAGCATTGATCGGGTCCTCCGCATTTGTTAGGATGAGATCGGGAGTAGCTGATTGCCTTGTTGTCCCTTCTTTTTTATGGACCATAAAATTTTCTGCAAGGTAAGCGAGGAATTTGTTGGGTTTTGTACTCTTGGCCAAATTTGTTTTACAGCAAAATATCAGGATAGTTGAAATCGCCCATGACTGCAACATCTCTTCTTTGTGCCTGTTTGGTCAACTGTTGACAGAAGGCTTCATCGAGTTCTTCATCCTGGTTCCGTGGTCTGTAGTAGGCAGGCGCACATGACGAGATCTTTTTGAGTCCCATTTCTCTTGATTTTTATCCAAATTCTTTCAAGCTGGTTTCCCGGATTGCGGTCTTGCATCTCTACTGCAACGTAACAGTTTTTGACATATAAGGCTACTCCACCTCTCCTTTGTTCGGTTTCTGTGAAAGAGGTTATAGCCCTCGATGTCTACATTCCAGCGACAGGAGTCATCCCACCAGGTTTCAGTGATGCCTATGACATTGTAATTGTGGTGTTGTCCTAAAACTTGGGAGTTCGTCTTGTGTATTTCACATGCTCTGTGCATTAGTGTGAAGACCCTGAGACCTTCCCGAGCTGTTTATTTGGAATTATTGTGCTCTCGGTACTTAGTCCTTGTGTTTGTGCAACCCTCCGTTTAGCCTTTTGGCGGTTCCTTGCAGTTGTGAGTAAAGTACTGTTTGCAAGGCTGTTGTGGTTTCTTCCAACTCTACGATGGTTTAGATTGGCCAGATATTCGTGTGCTGCCTCTTTACCTCTTTTGTGTTCTGTCTCCGCCACTGCCTCACTGCTCCATTCTCCCCCAGTTAAGGGTAAACTGATGTTACAGATATGAGCCAAAAGGCATCCAGGAAAGACCTTTTCTCTTCACACTCTGCTTTCCTTAGTATTTCTTCTTTGGAGGCCAGACCTATAGATCCACACACTTGTTTAATGTCTGCAAATGACTCTAGAGGCCTATTCTGGATGCGCAGGTTTTTCTTTCACAAGGGGACATACATTTGGCTGTGGGACCAAGCTTTCGGGACAGGGCAATAAGGCAGCGATAGGAAACTTTACCAGGCCAATTTAGATTTGACACAGATGACTAAGATGCTTTCAAACGGTGTATTTTAATATTTTGAGAAATGCTTTTAATGTTTATGTATGCTCATATGAATTCTTGTCCCAGCACTGAATGTTTGCCGTATATATGCTGTACTCCGCCCTGAGTCCCCTGAGTTGGGGTGAGAAGGGCGGAATATAAATATTTAAAATAAATAAATTTCCAGGTGGAAGGTTTGCTTGAGGCACCTTCTTCCTCTCTTCTTCCTCTCTGCCCATTTCTCCCTTTCTGTCCCTTCAAAATCCACAGCACTGTTGACCACAGCTGGCCGCCAGTCAGACACTCAAGGTCCAAGGGTTCTCTCTCTGTGTTGTAACATGTTTTTTAGGTTAGCTTTTAGCCTATCTTTCAGTCTGTTTTTTTGTCCACCAACACTATTAAAAGCATGCCTTGTTAAAAGATATTTGTACTCCAGCCGCCAGTTAAAGGTCTGCTAAATAGTGAAAATTTAAAAGATGCTGTTAAAAGCTGAAAGGTGGTTGGACTGAAATGTGCAGCTGTAAATAATATAACAACAACATTGTTTATATTCCACCGTATCTCCTCAAGGGGACTCAGGGCAGATTGTAGAATGACTGTGTTTGGTACCACGTTAAGTTCCATGGGCCAGTGCTCTGGAAATCATGGGATTTGTGGTTTCACAAGATCTTTAGCCTTCCCTTCTTTGAAACACAACTCCTAGACATACCAGAGCATTAAGCCATGGCAGTTGCGGTGGAGTGAGTCTGCATTCATTCCACAGTGAAGATGTGCCCCAGGTCTGGACAGCTTTTCAGAAGCAGAGAACATTTGGGATCTTTTAGAGATCACTTGAAAGAGTTCCAAAAGGCACCCAGGGGACACCTTTATCCCGACATCCTTCTCTTTTGACATCTTTTAAGAGGCCAGGCTTGTAGGCCCATGTTTTGTTTAATGCACAGGGAAGGCTGGATTATCTGCTTCCCCCTTTGCCCATGCATAGGATGCTAGAGTTGGAAGGAACAGGGGAAGTGGACAAAGGCAAAAGAGGTTGGCAGGGGAAAAGGGCCTTGTGGACGGAACTGCGCTTGTCTTGGCATCCTATCCTGGGGCTCAGTCCGGGGAGTGAATGGTCCAAAGGAAACTCCGTTCAGCAGAGACTCATTATGTGAACATCCCAAAGAGCCTCACTGTAGTTTTGAATTAGATGGGTGGGGAGGCAGGGTCTTGATTTGTGGCAGGATTCCTTTGGAAATTTGGTGCCAGCAGGCGTTTAATTTGGGATGCTCAGGAAGCAAACCTGGGACCCATTGTGGGATGGGAGGCAGCCCAGTAATCGTTGTGTCCCTCAGCATTTCACACCGTGTGGTTTTATTTATCATTTCACGCGTGAACCAAGGGTTCCCTAAGATCATCTGAGGAGACCCTGCTCATTGTCCCCCCCCCCCCCATTGTCACAATCGTGTCTGGCAGGGATAAGGGACAGGGCCTTTTTTGTGGTGGCCCCCCGGCTGTGGAACTCCCTCCTGAGGGAAATTAGATCTGCTGCATCCCTCTTGACCTTCCGGAAACAAGTAAAATCCTGGCTGTGGGATCAGGCCTTTGGAGAATAGGCTGACCTACTGATGTGTTGACTTATTTAGAACTGATGGACTGCCCTTGGATAATGATTTAAATCGGTGACCACTGACTATTTGTTGTCTGTTTTTGTATTGTTTATACAATTTTATATTGATGTTGTTATTACATTGCTGTTAATTGTATATTTATGTTTTGATGTGGGCGCCATGGGGTGCCACTTTGTTAGCCGTCCTGAGTCCCTCTGCGGAGGTTGAGAAAGGACGAGATATAAAAGCCCCAAATAAATAAATAAAATATAATTGTAATGTATTTAAAAATTGCCTCTTGGTAATTCTGGGAAACCCATTATCCAGTGAATGCCGCCCTTTAATATTGGAAAAAACCATTCCTTTCTGCCTACCTCCCTTCCGCTCCTTTAGCCACAGTTGTGCTCAACGCAATCAAATCAATGTAATGCTCCAATATTGGAAGGATTTCCCTTTCCTCCTTGGATTGTTCTTTCTTTAGGTTCTTGTAGGTTTTTTCGGGCTATAGGGCCATGTTCTAGAGGCATTTCTCCTGACGTTTCGCCTGCATCTATGGCAAGCATCCTCAGGTGAAACGTCGGGAGAAATGCCTCTAGAACATGGCCCTATAGCCCGAAAAAACCTACAAGAACCTAGTGATTCCAGCCATGAAAGCCTTCGACAATACATTGTTCATTTTTTTCTCCCTCTCTCCCTTTTAAATTTTTTTCTATATTCATTCATGTTTAAAGAAGCAGTTACTGCCTTTGCTGGCATCTATGTGTGAAGGAGCTCGTATATTACTGCTACTAATTGTAAAGACTTGGCCACTAATTTGCAATGATGCCACCAAATTGTAAGGATGTATAAATATAACTGCTACCAATATGTAGAGAGTTTGTAAAAGAAGCCACCTCTTTGTGAGGACTTATTAAATTGATAACACAACCAATAGCTTGTAATATGCATTTAGTCTTTCTTCAGTATGTAGCATGACTTGACTTGAAAAAGAATGGTAACATAGGCTTGACTTTAAAAAGAAACTGTAACAAGTTTATTGAAGTACAGAAGCTTGATGGTTTCAAAGTTTCCTTTCTCTTAGAGATACAGATCTTCAAAGGTTACATTCATAACAATTCATAAATAACTCTTAGGAGGTCTAATTCTTCTAACAAACAGGTCTCAAACTTAGTTCCTTTAAAAAGATGTTTCTTTCTTTAACAGATTGTTTCAGGCACACACTTATCCTTTCTGTATGATGGTTCTGTTACAATAAAGATGCTTATTAGGGCTTTCCCTCTTTTTCCACAACCGTTACTTTTAATATAAATAAGTCACTCGACTTATCTAAATTACATTGGCTCAAAGCCAAAACCTTCCCGATTCTTAATACCAAAGAATCGGCCTTCCCCTGTAGTTCTTTGACTACAGAATCCTCACTGGTTCTCCACACACAACAGAACCAGCCACCTCTGCAGTTCACCGACCACAGACTAACTGCTTTAAAATGGCTGCTCTGCCAAGTGGCAGTTGGCTCCGCCCCTATCTCCATAGCAACTCAGCTCAAAGCGAGCTAAGCTGGCTACCATCCCCCAATATTATGCAATACTATATACTTACCCTTACAAACACTTATCTATAACAATACATAACTGTAGATAAAAATTTACACTTCATCACATATGTATGTGCTCGAGACCCTGGTATCTGAATTTATTGATATTTCCATTTTCAACATGACCCATGAAGGGAAAAGGGGGAAATCTGTCATTATTATTCTTATTGTTATTATTATTACCTTTGTTTATACTCCACCTTTCTCCCCGTGAGGACTCAAGGCGGCCAACAATCCACACTAGACAAATGCAATACAAAAGTTAAAACACAATGAAATAGTAACTGTGATCTTCTGCTTTTTTCTTGACCAGGGAAATGAGGACTCCGTGGCACCACGTCCTGGATGCAATAAGGAAAACAATAATATAGGAAGAAGAAATGCTCTCAAGTTGATGAGCTCACTTACAGACAAGAAAGGAAGATAGAGTCACATATCTGTGTTTCAATTAAACACCCACATCACTGTTGACATGGAGGAAGCATCTAAATGTCTAGAGTTTGGAGAGAGTTTCACTCAGAAGGATCCTCTGCAGCAACAGGAAAGGCCTCCCGCTGCAAAGATGCTCCATGAATGCTCAGAGTGTGGAAAGACCTTCACTCATCTTTCGGGTTTACATACACATCAAAGGACCCATACAGGGGAGAAACCCTATAGATGCCTGGAGTGTGGGCAGAGCTTCGCTCAAAGTTCGACATTACGCACACATGAAAGGACGCACACTGGGGAGAAGCCCTATACATGCCAGGAGTGTAAAAAGAGCTTTGCTCAGAGAAGAGATCTACGTTCCCATGAAAGGATTCACACTGGGGAGAAACCCTATACATGCTTGGAGTGTGGACATAGCTTCACTCATATTTCAGGTCTGCGTTCACATCAAAGGACCCACAGTGGGGAGAAGCCCTATATATGCTCGGAGTGTGGGCAGAGCTTCACTCATCGTTCAGGTTTACGTTCACATCAAAGGATTCACACTGGAGAGAAACCTTATAAATGCCCAGAGTGTGGAAAGAGCTTCACTGACAGTGGAGGTCTACATTTACATAAAAGGATTCATACTGGGGAGAAACCCTATAAATGCCTGGAGTGTGGAAAGAGCTTTGTTCAAAGTGCCGATCTACGTTCACATGAAAGGACCCACACTGGGGAGAAGCCCTATACATGCCTAGAATGTGGGCAGCGCTTCACTCATAGTTCAAGTCTTCGTTCACATCAGAGGACGCACACTGGGGAGAAATCCTATAAATGCTCGGAGTGTGGGCAGAGCTTCACTCATAGTTCAGGTCTGCATTCGCATCAAAGGACTCACACTGGGGAGAAGCCCTATAAATGCCTGGAGTGTGGACAGAGCTTCACCCAGAGTTCAAGTCTACATAAACATGAAATTACGCACACTGGGGAGAAACCCTATAATTGCCCGGAGTGTGGACAGAGCTTCACTCAGAATGGAAGTCTACACAGACACCAAAGGACTCACGCTGGGGTACAACCCTATGAAAACATGGCGTGTGAAGATAGCTTCCCTGAGAGTTCAGATCTGTTATGGTTTGATGCGTGCAGACCGGCTGAAGATTAGCCCTTTGTATCTTCAAAAATGAGCCACACAAGTAGAAGAAATGCAAAACTCAAATTTATGCAGCAGAGTTCATGAAAAAAGACTTCAACACAAACTTTCCGGTAATACAGTCACAGTTCCTTTGCTGCATCAGACTCACGTATAGTCTTTTCATTTGATTCATGCTGTGCTTCCCATCAGAAAATGTATCTTTTTCTAGTCTTCATTTCTGGTTCATGGAGACGAGCATGGAAGACAAACTTGCCAGCGTCACAATAGGCTGTAAGCCAGGAGCTTACACCGAGATAGCCCAGGAGCAAACATTCAGTAAGCTCAGAGGCATACAACAAACACTCCCCAGTTAGATCTCTTTAGGGTGGCCAAAACTTGATGACCTTAATTACTCCAGTTACTCAGCCTGTGGGTTGTAATTAACCAGGGTGAGTCTTTTTCTCTTAACACACACCCGGTAGTGATCCCACAAGAACTTAAACATCTTAATACCTCTCCCTGTGTTAAGAAGGGGAAAAAATCCTTGTTGCATGGTGCATTCAAATATTCCTAAGTTATTTGGGACCGCTTTGTGCTGCTGGGCACTTGATGGTTTTGTTAATATATCTGCCAGATTCAGAGATGTGTTACAGTACATTAAATTAATTTCACCATTCTTTACCGCATCTCTTACACTGTGTTTTATATCTGCGTGTTTACTTCTTTGTTTTACCCTGGCTTGTGTTGCTATTAATATACATGTTTGGTTATCTTCATAAATTGTTGTGGGATCTTCGACAGGACTCTGCGGGTCTTTCAATAGCTGTTTTATCACAGATTTCAGTATATGCAAAGCTTTGTGCTCCAAATTCAGCTTCACTGGAACTTAAAGCAACAAACCCTTACTTTTTCGATCTCCAGTCTATGACTGTGTTAGAAAACTTCTTTAGAGCTCCAGTCATTGATTTCCTATCAGAGCTGTTCCCGAAATCACTGTCTGCAAATACTTGTAAATCCAATGAGTCATCTGGATTTAAGTCTAAACCAAAATTTTGAGTTTAATTATCTTGCCATTCTTTTATGCCCATTCCACGCAGCAGTGGGTGGGTGGGTTGCGTACCTGCTCAGAAAGTTTATAGCAAATGCTCTGTCTGCTCGTGTGTAATTGCTTATGTATGACAACTGACCAATAATGCTTTTCTACAAGGTTTTTTTTTAATGGTTCAGAGTTCTCCACTTCATTCGTAAAACATAAGATCAGAGGCAATTGAACTCATTTACAATCTTTCAAGTTTAGTTTCTCCAGTACTTGCAGTATCTTTTCTTTTTGGCTCAATATAAACCCTCCTTGTTGATTTTTTAATGATATGCAAATCCAAGGAAAATTGTATTGGACCGAAATTTCATAGTTTAAAATGCTTGCCCAGTTCTTCTGCAAACTGATCGATTTGTGATTTGGGTTCAGCTGAAAAACACACATCATCTACATAAACAATAAGTATTTGATAGACATGTTGTATACTTCTGGTATACACACATGGGCCTGCCCGTCTTTTCACAAACCCCATTTTGGCCAGAGCATCACACAAACAATCATTCCAGGCGATTCCAGATTGTTTTAGACCATAGAGTGCCTTGTTTAACTTGCAAAACATCTTAGTATCCCTGCATTCAGAACCTGGTGGAGGTGTTATATAGATGTCCTCCTTCAGGTTATCCTTCTCATCATACGAGGGGCGTTCATTAAAGATTTCCCCTGACCCACTTCTATTTATCACAGAACACTGAAACTGCACATTTGTAATGATATAAGTCTCTGTAGGTTACGTTCCAATTTCCAACTCAAAACCGATAACGGTCTTGATTTTACCACAGGTGTTGAAGTGGTGTGAGGTTTGATAATGGACCCAGTGGAATACAGAGCAGTCATCAAGTTCCTTTACTCAAAAGGCCGCACAGGTTCCATGATGCGAAAGAGCTCGGGCCCCAAATTCGGTAAGGGAGGTCTCAGGAGAGAGAAGTTACAATTTATTATTTATTATCCTTAATGGTGCCACCAATTCGGTGACGTGAGGTAATTTTGGGAGATTGGGCACACTAAACGCAGAATTAATGGAGATGAGGCAGTTTTACAATCAAAGAGAACAAGTTTATTTTGAAACAAAGCGTATGGTTGCAGTTTGGTGATAAACTTGGAAAATACTTGGAGAACGTTACATATAACTTGGTTGCGATACAGTTCAGTCTTCTGATGTTACAACTTATAAATAACCTTTGCTGTGGTGAAGCACTTTATTAAACAATGGTTCCTGAGGTGAATAGTCTTCCTGTTTGACCCTTCCGTGATCAAACCTCAGATCTCTAGTTCACTCTTAACTAGTGATCTAAACTAGCTTCTATTAGTCTTCTCTAACTAATAAAACTAATAAGGTTTCCCCTTCAGCTTTCCCGAACTGAAGAAACCTCCGACTATTCACAAACACTGCTTCTCTACTTCCCACTCTCTCTCTCTCTCAACTCTTCACTTCCCTGAGCCTAAACCTAACTCTTCATTCCTCTGAGCCTCAACCCTGACTCTTCATGACTGTGCACTCTTCTGAGCCTAAACCCTAACTCTTCATGACTCTTCACTCCTCTGAGCATAAAACCTAACTAACTTTTAACTGTCGCTTTTCAAAACTCCCCTCTCTAAGCTCCTCCCACTTCTCTACAGCATTGTTTCCATGGTAACACACTCCTCACAGCTAGGCCGCTCCAGCATTAGGGCAACCAGTGTAAACACAAATACAGTTATAATAATATCATTTACATTCAATACAGTTTATAATCATATCATTTACAATCAACTTCTGTACACATGAGATGAAAGAGGTTTATGGTGATGATTCCCCATCATATGATGGAGTCAAGAACTGGCATCGTACATTCCAATGTGGTCAGATTTCAGTGAAAACAGCTCCAATTCCAGGGGAAATGATGTGTCATGGAAACCAGGAGGACTTTTTCAACAGACTATCGAACAGGATGAAATCTGGGTTCATCACTCAGATCCTGAGATGAAAGTCCAGTCGATGCCATGGAAGCATCCTGACTCACTGCCTCCAAAGAAGGCACGTGCCCAACTCTCAGCAGGCAAGGTCATGCCGAGAGTTGGGTCCAGCATGGAGTAGTATGGGTGGATTTCCTAGCAAAGGGGACCATGATCACTGGGGCATACTATGCATCGCTGGTGTGGAAATTGCGGGAGGCTATTCAAACTGTGAGACAATGTAGCATGCTCACCAAAGTTGTCCACCTTCTGCAAGTCAGTGCACCAGTTCACAACTTGCCTGTTGCCCAAATGGAAGAAGCATGCTGCTATGGCTTTGAAATTCTACCGCATCCCCCTTTTATTCACCCCACTTCGCACCATCGGACTTCCACCTCTTTCCAACAAGGAAGTTATTTTTGAAGGGCAAACATTTTTCAGATGATGAGACTCTGATTTCTGAAGGCACAACGTGGCTTGTGGAGCAGCCTGCTCACTTCTACAAGTGAGGTGTTCACAGTTGCTTAAAAAGGTGGGCGAAGTGTGTGTCCTGAGATGACACCAGTGGAGAGAAGGACTCAGGACTGGGCCAAGTTTCATTGCTCTCAGTCCACAGGAAGTGGGTCCTCAAGGGAAATCTTTGATGAACGCCCCTTGTAGGTTAATGGCCGCTATTTTGCGCTTAAACTTTGTTTTATATGCTATTGGTTTTCTCTGTATTATATTGTGTGTTTATTTTATGCATTGTTTTAGGCCTATTGTGCCATATGTGAGCCACCCCGAGTCCCTTTGGGGAGATGGAGGTGGGGTACAACAATAAAGTTGTTGTTATTATTATTCTTCAGGTATGCTGTGCTTATATCAAAACGGTATGCTTTCAAGTGCAGACATGCTGCAAGACCTAAAATTAAACAGTCCTACCTTCTGAATTTTGAATCTGTCGGGTTTCTCTTTGATCCTCGATCTCCTGCTGCTCCCTTGCCTTCTTGGGACCGGCCTCCCGGTCCCCTTGGCCCCTCACCCTGGCCCAGGCCTTGCAGAGACAGGGCAGCCCTTGGGCCTCCTTCCACCTGAGGTGCAGTGGTCCAAAACAAGGCTGGGAGGACAATAAATAAGCATCTTTATATCCCTACAAATGAGATAAAACTATTACAATACATACAAGATGCACACAGTTCGAATACAGTGATGAAATGCACACGGATGAGGTGCAGATACAAAATCACGACTTCAAACTGGGTTGGTCTCCTGCCAGAAGAAATGCGTCTCCAGTTGCATCTTAAAGTCTGACAGCTGATGTAGCTGCGGTGGGATCTCTTCCTTCGGCAGACCATTCATCCCACAGACTTCTTTGGGGGCTGATGGAAAGGGGTCCTCTGGTTGACAGTCGCCAGTCGGTTCTGTCTATGCCTGGAGCAGCCACCCCACAGAAGACCTCTGTGTCCAAAGGGCCCTGGATGGTGCAGGAGAAGGCCTTCCTGGAGGGAACCTGGAGCCAAACCACACAGAGCTTTAGAGGTCCAAACAAATAGTTTGTAATGTCGAAGGCTTTCATGGCTGGAATCACTGGGTTGTTGTAGGTTTTTTCAGGCGATATGGCCGTGGTCTAGAGGCATTCTCTCCTGACGTTTCGCCTGCATCTATGGCAAGCATCCTCAGAGGTAGTGCATCCTCACTACCTCCGAGGATGCTTGCCATAGATACAGGCGAAACATCAGGAGAGAATGCCTCTAGACCATGGCCATATCGCCCAAAAAAACCTACAACAACCCAAATACTTTGTACTTTGTCCAAAAACGAATTGGCACCCGATGGAGTGAGTTTAATTTGGGGGGGAGGGATATGCTCACTCCTGGATAATCCTGGGACTAGCCTGGCTGCCATGTTTTGAACCCATTGGGAGTTTCTGAATTTGGTACAGATGGAGCCCAATGTATAGCACATTGAAGACCTCCAGCATGGAGGTGAGCAGCACATGCACTACCATCTTTAGCTCCTCCAGTTCTAGGAAGTGAGGGCCGCATCTGGCACATTGTCCAAAGTTAGGAGTATGCTGTCCTGACTGTTGTCCAGTTCCCTGGACTGACCTTTGGAAGGATGGTCCCAGAGGCCTTGTCCCAAGCTGCAAAACCAGTCATCCCTGAAGGACACAGTCTTTTAGAGGAGAGGACCCCCCTGGTTGTGTTTGTATGCATTTTCCAAGGTGGCACCTCCATCTCCTTCAGGGTTGAGGGCAATCTCACGTCTTCCCTGGATTCAGTTTCACTGTGTCCTTCCTCTGGCAGCCCCTTCCTTCCTTCCTTCCTTCCTTCCTTCCGACATTCATTCAGAGGAGACACACTACCTTTAACTGAAGCAGTTTCTGAAAGCATGGAGAAATAAATTTGGGGGTCGTCTGTGTCATGATAGCCCCCACCCTGAAGTGGAGGCTTGGATGGTGTCTTCTGGTGGCCACGTCTCCCCATTCTCTTACAATGGATAAAGGAGCAGAGAGGTGGCTCCCCTCATCTGCAGATGGAGGCCCCCCTGGTCTCATTGTCGTTGTCCACTAGAGACCCCTCTGGTCTGTCCCTCTCATTGACCTCTAGAAGTCCTTCTAGTCTGTTGTTGCCATTGTCCCCTTGAGGTCCTTCTGCTCTGTGGTGGTCACTGTCCACGAGATGCCCCTCTGGTCTCTCTACCTTGGAAACTGCCAATAAAGAAATAATGGGGTGTGGAAGGGGAGAGAGAAAGCCATGCAAGCAGCCTTGCAGGACGCAGTCCCTCCTGAGAGAGGCCCTTCCAGCCAGAAGTGGAGCAGGGCCAGCCCTGGTGAGGACCTGGATGGGAGTCCTTCAGGCTAGACCTTCCTGAGATTGACAGAAAGAGAGCCAGGGATGGGCCATGGGAAACCCGGGCTCTGAACCCCCATCCTTTAGCCACTGGGGCCCACCAAGGGTCACTTCCCCTCAACCTCAGAGGTAGGCAAGGGCCACCCACTCAGAAACATCCTTGCTGAGAAAACCCCAAGAGAGGTCCACCTGAGGGTTGCCATGCCGTGTGTCAGAAGGGACCCTGAAGACCATCAACAACAGCAACCCTTGTGTCTCCCATGAAATGGAAACGCTAGTATTTTGGACCACAATTCCCATAAAGGAAGGAAGCCAATAGTGATGGGAGGACTGGGAGACAAGAGAAACAGAGACACTTTAAAGGCTGCTGGAAATGTGGGGCAGCAGCAGAGTATGAACGGTGGAATCGAGGCCTTGGAAGAGGAGGAGGGGTCCTCCTTTAATGCAGAAGGGGGCTAGATTCCATCCCTTAAGATGGTCCCGGGAGAGTGTCCCAAAAGCTGCTGCACTTGCCCTGCCCACAGACCTTCTCGAGCAGCCCAGAGCCAAGTGTATTTGGGGGGAAGGGCCTGCCAGGTAGGCCAGATCCAGAATTAGGAGCCTTGGTCCTTCTCCATCAGTACGACAACACTGCCAGGTAGGACAGGCCCAGACTTAAGAGCCTTGGTCCTTCTCCATCAAGACAGAGTGCCTGATGCAGCGGGAGGCACAGGTGTTCACCAGGAGGCACAGGTGTTCTCCGAGGCGGAGAGGGGCCAGTGGAGGAGGCCCTGCAGGAGAACGTCCACATGCACCCACCACAGCAACCCAGTGAGCGGCCCAAGAGGTCGAGGAGGAGGTTGTGGTTGGGACCCCTCCCCATTGGAGGAAGGTTTCACCTCAGCAAAGGCTGGGTCCACCTCAGGCAAGTCCAAGGGAGGCACAATTTACCTCAGGAAACGTGGATGGGGCACCCTTTCCCTCAGAAAATGATTATTTTGCCTCAGAAGAGGCTGAGGGAAGCAAAATGTACCTCAGGAAATGTGAATAGCAGCCATTTTTACCTCAGAATAAGTTTCTCTTGCCTCAGAAAAAGCTAACGGAAGCATTTCTTTAACTTAGAAAACGTGTATAGAGGCAGCTGACCTCAGGAAATACAAATACAGGCAGTTCCCAAGTTACGAGCAAGATAGGTTTTGTAAGTCAGAATAGGGTTGGCCCTCGCCTGTCCTATAATATTTTAATTATTGCTCCTTGTTTAAAAAAGCTCTTTATTGTTTGCTTCTCCTCATTAAAAACAGTCCGTTACCGCGCGTCCCACAAATTGGCAATCGGTTCCTCAAAATTCTGTGGTCTGAAATCCAAAGTGGCATTACAAATATGCAGAGAATGCTTCGACAACAAAGATGTAGCCGTCAAAATGCCATTTTCGGATCGGAGGAATGAGACGTCAAGTTCTGACATGCCATTTTCCCAAAAGAAGGAGGACCACGAAGAGGACGGATCCCCCCTTCCCCCCCCCCCCAATCCTCCTTGTTGACATAATAGGAGAGGATCACAGGTAAACAACAAGGAAGTATCAGCTAAGTTTTGCCATGCTGTTTTCCCGATAGGAGAAGGAGGGCCACGAAGAGGAAGGCACAACCCAAGAATCCCACCAGGTACCCATCGCAGTTCCTTGACATTGTCCAAGACGCTCCCGCCCTCAGGAAAAGAGGTCCCCTCCGCCCTCGCGCCACCATCTGTCTGGCGACCACCGCTGGACATCGAGGACCACCGCCTGGGGCAGGGTGAGGGTGCAGGCCGCGATCCCAGACACGTCGTTCTCCAGGGAGGGGCCGTCTTCCCACCGGTCCTGGAGCGCGTCGTAGATGTGGACGGCGGCCGAGAGGCGCCCGTGGTTGAAGGACTGGCCCCCCAAGACGTAGATGCGGCGGTCGAGGGTCGCAATGCCCGGTTTGCTGTGTCCGAACCTGAGCGGGGAGACTGTCGTCCATTGCGCTGAATTCGGGGAGTAGCAGGACACCTACAATGACCACAACAAAACCACTATAATCCAATGGCAATTCTTTTTCTGGCAGCCATTGTTTTGCAAGAGGATAATGATCTATCTATCTATATCTATATTCTACATCCACACAATGAAAGTGACAAATGCGTGTATGCGTATGTGGCAGAGGGATCCACTTGCGCAGACAGCCTCCGGCCTCCACAAACAGGCTGTAGTTCCAAGTGCGGAGAAGCCCCCAAAGGCCCTCCCTCCACTGACACTGCAGGTCATCGTGACCACCGTGGAACATGTAGTCCAACCCCTGCTAATGTCCTCCCCAAACACTACGGCCCACCACCCAAGGAATGCTTTCATTAGGGGAACATTTCACCCTAGATTTCAGGCATCTCAGGGTTCCTTGTGTGGAATTTGCAGGACCAACTGGACATACTGCAGGGGTTTGAGGAAAATGATCTTGATTTTGGAAGTTGTAGTTTACCTGCATCCCAAAAGCACTCAACCCAGCTGATGACGGATCTTGACCACACTTGGCACACAGACCTAACATGACCAACTGTAAACACTGGCAGGATTTGGGGGCGACTCCCCTTGGCATATGGGAGTTGTAGTTTAACCTTATCCAGAGAGCACTGAACCTAGCTGACAACAGATCTGGACCAAGCTTGGCATACACATCCAACATGGCCAATTGTGTATACAGGCCTGGTTTGGGGAGGATTGACCCACGATTCTGGGAATTGTAGTTCGCCCAGTCCTTTAAAGAGGAAGGTGTTTCCGATCTAGTCAGGGCTGCTGTGGCTTCCAACTTTGAATATGTTTTGATGGGTTTTAAATGAATTTTTTTACTGCTGTTTGTGTTTAATTCTGTTTAAATTTTTGTATATGTTCAAATTCTGTACTAACGCTTTTATGTCAAGCAGCTTTGCGTCCCCTTTGGGGTGATACAGCAGGGTATAAATAAATAACAACAACAACAACAACAACAACAAGAACAAGAAGAGGAGGCTGACCTCAAGGACATCCTGCCTGAATCCAGAGTCGGTGTTGTTTCCGCCAATGAGGTAAAGCTTCCCCAGCATGGCCACCATGCCGTGCCATGCGCGCCGGAAGGGGCTGTCGGGTAGAGGGTCCCAGCAGTTCGTCTTGGGGTCGTAGCACTGGAGCTCCTTCAGGTACTCCTCCTCACGCCTCCCGCACGCAATGTACACCTTCCCGTCCAAGGCCGCCCCCGCGTGCGCATACACCTGCGGGCGGTCACAGCAAAGAAATAGTATAACATTACTACTACTACTATTATTACCAGATATCACTGGGGTGGAAACAGGGAAATATTGTTATTTTACTGACACAAAAGCACAGTATGCCACAGCAAACGAGATCTATATGCTGGATTATTATTATTATTATTATTATTATTATTATTATTATTATTATTATTATTATGGGACGAGAGACAGGGCCTTTTCTGTGGTGGCCCCGCGGCTATGGAACGCCCTCCCCATAGAGGTAAGATCAGCCCCCTCATTGATGGTTTTCCGGAAAAGACTAAAAACCTGGATGTTTGAGCAGGCGTTCGGTTAACTCAGTGCAATAAGTGTAATGATTGAAGGACTGGCAATTTGGACGACGAAACTGGATCGCGATTTTAGTCAAGAGATGAATTGGATTGTTTATTGATACATGTATTGTGGATCGTGTTTTTATGCTTTTAAACTGTAAACTGTTGTTTGTTATAAGTTGTTGTAAACCGCGTTGAGTCGCCGGCTAGGCTGAGAAACGGCGGTATACAAGTATATCAAATTAAATAAATAAATAAATAAATAAATAATTATTATTATTATTATTAAGACATATTTAATCATATATTTATATTATATTTATGTATTTCAACCTCCCCCCAGCAATAATATAGTAATATATAATACTAATATTGCGCTGTGCTAATATTATAATATATTGTTTGTTGTTCATTCGTTCAGTCGTCTCCAACTCTTTGTGACCTCATGGACCAGCCCATGCCAGAGCTCCCTGTCTGCCGTCACCACCCCCAGCTCCTTCAAGGTCAGTCCAGTCACTTCAAGGATGCCATCCATCCATCTAATATATTGTAGACACATATAATATTGATAATCATATTAAAATGTAATACACTATAACACCACTAATAATGCAATATAATTATTATATATTTTATATTACATGTCATACTACTAATAATATTAGAGTATATTAATATTACTAAATATTGCTATGCTAATAATGACAGACTTTGTATTTCTAGGCGCAAAGATGACTGCAGATGCAGACTGTGGCCAGGAAATCAGAAGACGCTTCCTTCTTGGGAGGAGAGCAATGTCCAGTCTCGATAAAATAGTGAAGAGTAGAGACATCAGACTGGCAACAAAGATCCATTGCCTAGTCAAAGCCATGGTCTTCCCTGTAGTCACCTACGGATGTGAGAGCTGGACCTTAGGGAAGGCTGAGCGAAGGAAGAGAGATGCTTTTGAGCTGTGGTGCTGGAGGAAAGTTCTGAGAGTGCCTTGGACTGCGAGAAGATCCAACCAGTCCATCCTCCAGGAAATAAAGCCCGACTGCTCACTGGAGGGAAGGAGACTAGAGACAAAGTTGAAGTCCTTTGGCCACATCATGAGGAGACAGCAAAGCCTAGAGAAGACAATTATGCTGGGGAAAGTGGAAGGCAAAAGGAAGAGGGGCCGACCAAGGGCAAGATGGATGGATGGCATCCTTGAAGTGACTGGACTGACCTTGAAGGAGACCCTGGGGGTGGTGACGGCCGACAGGGAGCTCTGGCGTGGGCTGGTCCATGAGGTCACGAAGAGTCGGAGACGACTGAACGAATGAACAACAACAACATGCTAATAATAAAATACATTGTATGTACATATAACTTGTAAGCCGCTCTGAGTCCCCTTCAGGGTGAGATATAAAATGAGTAAATAAATAAATATATTATTAGATAACCATGTAATGATAACACAGTATAGAAAGAAACATCGTATATTATTAGTATTGTTATTATTATGCAACCATATAGGATAGCACTGGGACTCGTCAGCCAAATTTACAATGATGATGATGATGACGACGACGATGATTACAGGAGATCATTGGGGTGGCAGTCAGAATAAGAAAATGGCTCTGGCATCATCATCATCATTATCATTACGGTATATCACTGGGATAGTAGTGTTGTAATACAGTGTGCTGATCAAGCTACTAGTAGTAGTAGAAGGGGAAAGAGGGCTGCTCAGGTGCTGGAACAAGAGTAGCAAAGGAAGTGAATTAGGGAGATATTCATGACACCTACAGATACTGAGTCATTCAAAGGTTTCACAGACGCTGACATGGAGGAGGAGGGAGATGGGAGTAGAGGCTTGAAACGGGTTACTCGGGAGCAAGAGTCAGATGAAGAGAGGGAAAGGAAGCGGATCCGTGAAATACTTAATGCTCCAACTGAGGAAGAAGACTTCATGGGGTTCACGGGGAGTGATGGGACTGAGAGTGATAATGGAGAGGAGGATGGGCTAGACTGGACCCGTGTACAAGAGATCAGGGACATATGTACTCAACCCACCTCAAGTGAGGAGTTTGAGGGGTTCTCGGGAGACTGGCAACCTGGAAATACTTGGGATGATCTAAGTCTTGATAGACGCTGGAAGAGCAGGAGGGACAGGCGGTGGCGAGCAGCTGTGGAAGCGAAAACACCTGAGAGCGATGATGACATGGTGGAGTCCAGCTCCACCTCTGATGAGGAGTTATAGGATATAGGAAAGGTATCAAACTATTGGAACTTTGCAGTAGGCAAAGTGTTGTATTGGGCTTGGGACTTTGTTGCTGCCTTGACTGTTGTCTTGGGTCCTGGGACTGCAGATCGTTGTGCATCTTCCGTGCTTCTACCGACCGGAATCCTGTAAATGCCGACTTCTACCCCTTGCTGACTTCGGATTGTTTTTAGATGACGACATCGCGTTTTGGACTTAACTTCTACTTTTGGACGTGCCTCGACCTTGGACGTTTTTGCTTACTCCCACCTTGTTACCTTGTGTTTTGTGAACTCTGAATTTTTGAAGCAATTTGCTTAAAGTTTTTGTTATACCGGATTATATCTCTGTATAATCCGGATTATTCTCCAAGTTGCGTTTTTTGCTTAGTAGTTGCTACAGACTTTGTTTTATTGCTAGACTCACTGAATTCAAGTGTTTCTGAGCTATTTTTGTTTGTTAATAAACCTTGTTTGCACCTTTTACTTGTGTTTGGCTCCTTTAAGGCTTCTGGTTCACGGCAAGTAGTCAGAACAAGAAAACAAGGAATTATTATCATCCTTATTTAAACATATACATTTATATTTATCTATATCTATATTTAACCCTAGACCTGAACCTAATAATAAAATAGTACTATAATATTTGTCACTTAATAGCCATATATAATAATGTAATATTATAAGATTAATATATTATTATATAATCTAATCATAATAATATCATTGTTTTTATATAACTATACAGGAAAGCACTTGTTAGCGAAAATTAAAAGATAATGAAGATAACGATTGTTACAAGGTTATCATGTTGACAATTATCAAAATGAGAAAATGAGGCTCCTGCAATATAATGTAATATAATATAATATAATTTATTATATTGTTATATAATTATAATAACAATATATTAATACAACTTGATCTAGACACTATGCTCCTCTTGATGCAGGCCAAAATCCCATTGGCTTTTTTTGCCGCCACATCACATTCCTGGCTCATGTTCCCCTTCCTCTCCACGAGGACTCCAAGATCTTTTTCACACGTACTGCTCTCAAGCCAGGCATTGTCCCCCATTCTGTCTCTTTGCATTTCGTTTTTCCTGCCAAAGTGGAGTATCTTGCATTTGTCCCTGTTGAACTTCATTTTGTTAGTTTTGGCCATTCATCTCTCTAATCTGTCAAGATCGTTTTGAATTCTGCTCCTGTCCTCTGGACTATTGGCTATCCCTCCCAATTTGGTGTCGTGGCAGCCCCAGAAATGCCGCCCGCGGTGAGGCTGCCTGTCCCGGGCGTGCAGTGCCCGTCCGGGTGCCTTACCTCCTTCTGGAGAGGTGTGACGTACTCCCAGGTGTTCGTCTGGGGGTCGTAGCGCTCCACCTGGCGCAGGTCTTCGTGGTAGTCGCGCCCGGCCACGGCATAGATGTGCTCCCCCAAGATGCAGACGGCCATGTTGGCGTGCTCTTGCTGCAAGGACTGGATCTGGAACCACCGGTTGTGACGTGGGTCGTACCTTCCGGGAAAAGGAGACCGTGCTTTTTAACAGGGAACGTTCTGAGATATGGCTGAAAGGGCGAGACTCATCTTTTTAAAATATTATTTTCCAAAAAATATTAATTCTAATTTTTCAATGTATTGTCGAAGGCTTTCGTGGCCGGAATAACTGGGTTGTTGTAGGTTTTTCTGGGCTATATGGCCATGTTCTAGAGGCATTTTCTCCTGACGTTTCGCCTGCATCTATGGCAAGCATCCTCAGAGGTAGTGAGGTCTGTTGGAACTACAAAAATGGTTTCATATATCTGTGGGATGACCAGGATGGGACAAAGGAGAAAATTCCTCTAGAACAGTGTTTCTCAACCTGGGGGTCGGGACCCCTGGGGGGGGTCGTGAGGGGGTGTCAGAGGGGTCACCAAAGACCATCAGAAAACACAGTATTTTTGTTGCTCATGGGGGTTCTGTGTGGGAAGTTTTGCCCAATTCTATCATTGGTGGGGTTCAGAATGCTCTTTGATTGTAGGTGAACTATAAATCCCAGCAACTACAACTCCCAAATGTCAAGTCTCTTTTCCCCAAACTCCACTAGTGTTCACATTATTGAGCATTCATGCCAATTTTGATCCAGATCCATCATTGTTTGAGTCCACAGTGTTCTTTGGATGTAGGTGAACTACAACTCCAAAACTCAAGGTCAATGTCCACCAAACCCTTCCAGTATTTTGTCATGGGAGCTCTGTGTGCCAAGTTTGGTTCAACTCTTATCGTTTGCGGAGTTCAGAATGCTCTTTGATTTTAGGATCCCACTTACACAGACAGCCTTCTGCCTTGACCCACAGCGCTGAGGAACCCCCCAAAGCCCTCCCTCCAAGGACAAAGCGGGTTCTAGCGAGCGCCATGGACCTGGAGCCCACCCCTGCCAATGTCCGCCCCACACTCCGTCCTGCCCACCACCCAAGCCATGCTTTCATTCGGGGACCATTTCATCCGAGATGCTCTGTTTCTCCTCCAGAATGGGCATCCCAGGGTTCCTTTCTCTCTCCAAATTTGCATGACCCCGCCCACTGCCCCTCACTTAACCCTTTCCTACCCATTCCCACGACACACAGCAAACAGAAGTTGATTAGCAGAAGTTGATTTTAGGTGAACTATAAATCCCAGCAACTACAACTCCAAATGACAAAAGGTACTGGGATTTGCAGTACCTTCACTCAGTTCTAGAGACCACTACAACCCCCACAAATGAAAGACCCGGAACAAACTTGGCACACAGACCCCCCCCCCCCCCGCCCCCACTATACGTTCTGGTGCTGTTTGGGGAGGATGGACCATGGATGATGGGATATGCAGTACGTTCACCTGATTCGCCTGCCACAGACAACTGCAGCACTCATAAATGATGAGCCTGGACCAAATTTGGTACACTGACTCCCCGTGACCAAGAGAACATACTAGAAACGTTTGGGGGACATTGACCTTCATGAGAGTTATAGTTCACCTGCATCCAGAGGAACTGTGACCTCCACTGACAATGGACCAGGACAAAACTTGGCCCAGAGAAGCCCCGTGACTAACAGAACATACTGCAGGGGTTTGTGGGAATGGACCTTTATTTTGGGAGTTGTAGTTCACCTGCATCCTGAGAAACAGTAACCCCCTACCAATAATGGACCGGGACCACACTTTGCACACAGAAGCCCCGTGACCAACTAAACATACTGCAGGGGTTTGGGGAGAATGGAGCTTGATTTCAGGAATTGTAGTTCACCCTTATGCAGAAAGCACTGGACCCAGCTGACATCAGATCTGGACCAAACTTGGTACACAGACCCAACATGGCTAGCTATGCATACACGCAGGATTTGGGGCTGAATGGCCTTGGATCTGGGAGTTGTAGTTCACCCTCATCCAGAGAGCAATGAATGCATCCAGAGTCAGATCTGGACCAAATCCAGCACATAGACCCTACTGGAGGGGTTTTTTTTGGGGGGGGGGAGGGGGGAATGACCGATCCTCGTGGGAGTTGTAGTTCACCCTGCATACAGAGATATGCAAACTTCCCAAACCAAGCAATGCTTTTCTCAAGTAATCCAGGCATCATAGAATCCCCAAGCTAGCCATTCTATAAATATTAGGTACTATTATTCTATATATTAACTTTAAAAATATATGTTTGTGCAGCATTTTTTGGCAACCAACCCTGAGTCTCCTTCGAGGTGGAAAGGACGGGGTACAAATAAATACATATTATGACAAGAGGATGTCACTGCGAGTAGTCAGGGCATCAAAACTGGGCTCTGCCAATATAATATATTGATGATAAGGTTGATGATAACAATAATAAATAAATATTATTACAATAAAATATATAACAATGACATAACTATATAGGATTCCACTGGGGCCCGTTAGCCCAAATTACAAGATAATCATATTATTAGTATTATTACATAATAATTATTAGTATATTACAGTGAAGTATAATACAACAATACAGTAATAACAGAGTACAGCAGTAGTATGAGACCATATAGGAATACCACCAGGACTCATCAGACAAAATTACAAGACAGAATAATAATAATAATAATAATAATTATTATTATTATTATTATTAGGAGCAGCAACAACGACTGGGACTCGTAAAATGAAATTATGAGATGGTGATGATGATTACAGGATCTCACTGGGACTAGTAAAAAAAATGATGGCTGCAAAAATTGAGGATAGGGGAAAAGATGCTAGACTACTGCAATGCACTCTACGTGGGGTTGCCCTTGAAGACTGTTCGGAAACTCCAACTGGTCCAGCGAGCGGCAGCCAGATAACTTACCGGAGCGACATACAGGGAGCACAGCACTCCCTTGCTGTGTCAGCTCCACTGGCTGCCAGTTCAATTCCGAGCACAATTCAAGGTGCTGGTTTTGACCTACAAAACCCTTTACGGTTCCGGCCCAGTGTATCTGTCCGAACGGATCTCCCTCTACGTCCCACCCCGGGATTTGAGATCATCTGGGGGGGCCCTGCTCTCGACCCCACCGCTATCACAAGTGAGGCTGGCGGGGACGAGGAGCAGGGCCTTCTCAGTGGTGGCCCCCACCTGTGGAACTCACTCCTGGGGGAAATTAGGGCTTCAACATCCCTCCTCTCCTTCAGGAGGAAAGTGAAGACGTGGTTATGGGACCAGGCATTTGGGCAACCTGACAATTGATATGGATAACCGGATAGGACTGAAAGGATAGGACTGGAAGGACAATTGCGGAAGTGGAACTATGAGATTGTGAAACGCTGACTGTTCATGAGGTTTGTATTGGTTTTATTGCTTTCATTGGTTTTATGGTTGTTCTGCCTATAATAACTATTGTTCTGTTAATGGCTTCAAACTACAAGAGAGGAGATTCCATCTGAACATGAGGAAGAACTTCCTGACTGTGAGAGCCGTTCAGCAGTGGAACTCTCTGCCCCGGAGTGTGGTGGAGGCTCCTTCTTTGGAGGCTTTTAAACAGAGGCTGGATGGCCATCTGTCAGGGGTGCTTTGAATGCAATATTCCTGCTTCTTGGCAGAATGGGGGTGGACTGGATGATGGCCCAGGAGGTCTCTTCCAACTCTTTGATTCTAGGATTCTATGAATTGTTTGTTATTGCTAGGATTGTGTTTTTTGCTAATTGATGTTATTGTCCTTTGCTGTTATATGTGATGCGGGCATCGAATTGTGCCTCGCTTTCGTAAGCCGCCCTGAGTCCCGTCCGTGTCCCCCCCCCCCCCGGGGTGAGAAGGGCGGGGTAGAAGCGACCGAAATGAATAAATAAATAATGCTGAGGAGCCAAAGTGGAGCAGAGGGGAAGAGCTACTCTTGCGCCAGAGGTCGCTGACCATGCGACGCGTGTCACGGCGCTCACCTCCAGCACCGGGCCTCTGCTCGGAAGTCCTGCACGTTGTTGTCCCCTCCGATGAGGTAGACGAAGTCGTTGTAGACGGCCACCCCTTGGTTGGACATCAGGGGCGCCTGGGTGACGGTGAGGTGCCTCCAGCCCTTCAGGAGCGGGTTCAGGAACCAGCCCTGGCTGCTGAGGGCCGCCGAGGGGGTGCCGTGCCACCCGCCGAAGCCCACCACGCAGCGGAAGCGCGACCGGACCTGCGTCCGCGGCCCTTGGAGCACGGGCTGGAAGGCCTCGTTCCCGTGGTAGGCCAGAGCCTGCGCCACGATCTCCTTCAACGGACACTGTCTGAGGCTATTGTAGAGTCTAAGTAGGAAGTGGGCCTCCATTAACGAGAAGCGGACGGTCTCCAAAAGCTTCGGGGACACCGTTAAGGAGAGGACGCCGGCCTCGAGCTGCTGGGGGTCGGAGTGGTAGAGGAGGGCCCCCTCGTAGGCCTCGTACTCGGAACGGACCTGCAGGACGTTGCTGTCCAGGAGAGCGTAAAGCTTCTCCAGAGGGAGGCGGCGGTAGGTGGGGGTGCGGGATAAGGCCACAAAGTTCTTGAGGATAAAGGCGTCCAGCTGCTCGGCCAGGTGGCCCAAGCTGAAGTGGTCGGCCAGGTGGTAGGCCTCCAGGAGGTTCTCGGCGTCCACCCAGGAGGCCAGGAAGTCGCAGCAGAAGCGGATCGCCTCCGGGATCTGGAAGAGAACGTCAGCGTGGGCTTCCATTCGCATATTAAGAATGGACTTTGCCTCAGAAGGGAGCTTCTCTTTGCACATGTACCTCAGAAGTGGGCCTCTATTCGTGTGTTAAAAGTAGAGATGTTCTTCTGAAGGAAAGTCTTCCTGAATATACAGAGAGAAGCACACTTCTAGAGTAAATATACAAGCAGAGACCCACTTCTGAGGTAAGTATATAAATAGAGACCCACTTCTGAGGTAAGTATATAAATAGAGACCCACTTCTGAGGTAAGTATATAAATAGAGACATACTTCTGAGGGAAAGTCTGTCTTCTGAAGTAAAGTCTTTCTGAATATACAGAGGGAAGCACACTTCTGAAGTAAATATTTATTTATTTATTTATTTATTTAATACACTTGTATACCGCTAATATCTCAGCCTAAATCGGCGACTCATTGCGGTTTACAACAATTAAAAAACAATATTCAATTTAAAAGCATAAAACACATATACAATACAAGTTATTGGGCCACCAATAACAATCCCATGCATCTCGTAACTGAAATCGCAATCCAAAATTCGTCGTCCATGATTACCCATCCTTTAGTCTATAAATTCAATAGTAACAAACTAATTGAATGCTTGTTTACACAACCATGTTTTTAATCTCTTCCGAAAGACCATCAGCGAAGAGGCTGATCGTATCTCTATAGGGAGGGTGTTCCAAAGCCAAGGGGCCACCACAGAAAAGGCCCTGTCTCTCGTTCCCGCCAGCCGCACTTGGGAAGCCGGCGGGATAGAGAGCAGGGACTCCCCAGAAGATCTTAGGGTCCTGGTGGGCTCATAGGCTGAGATACGTTCGGATAGATAAGTTGGGCCAGAACCGTTTAGGGCTTTAAAGGCCAACGCCAGCACTTTGAATTGAGCCCGGTAGCATATCGGCAGCCAGTGGAGCTGGTGCAGCAGAGGAGTTGTGTGCTCCCTGCGCCCCGCTCCTGTTAGTATCATGGCTGCCGCCCGTTGGACTAGTTGGAGCTTCCGGGCTGTCTTCAAAGGCAACCCCACGTAGAGAGCGTTGCAGTAATCAAGGCGGGATGTAACCAGAGCGTGGACTACCGTGGCCAAGTCAGACTTCCCAAGGTACGGTCGCAGTTGGCGCACAAGTTTTAATTGTGCGAATGCTACCCTGGTCACCGCCGAAACCTGGGGTTCCAGGCTCAGCGATGAGTCCAGGATCACACCCAAACTGCGAACCTGTGTCTTCAGGGGGAGTGCGACCCCATCCAACACAGGCTGTAATCCTATACCCTGTTCGGTCTTACGACTGACCAGGAGTACCTCTGTCTTGTCTGGATTCAATTTCAATTTGTTCGCCCCCATCCAGACCGTCACAGCGGCCAAGCACCGGTTCAGGACCTCGACAGCCTCCTTAGTAGCAGGTGGAAAGGAGTGACAGAGCTGGACATCATCTGCGTACAGATGACATCTCACTCCGAAACTCCGGATGATCTCGCCCAGCGGCTTCATGTAGATGTTAAACAGCGTATATGCCTTACGCATTAATGCGTATATGCCTTACGCATTAAGGCTCTTTATTTACAGAAAGGGATGGGCAGTTTTGTCCCAATTGCATTCAAGTTCCAAAGCAAAGGAGGAAAAAGAAAGCGAGGTAGAGGAGATCAAGCCTCCTTGGAGACTGGCCTTCAGCACCTTGATCAGTTCCTTTCTGAAGTGAGCATGCAAACCCAAGATTCAGTGGCCAGATCACATGCAACCAAGGTACATTCGATATTCCAAACCCCATCCTCCTGAACTTGTGCTTCATGTTCCAAGCACCCTCCTCCACCCCAATAATGCCTTTCTCAAGGCTTGAAAGAAATAAAGGTTTCTACGGCCCCCAAAAGACTCAGCACAAGGCTGTTTCTTGGCCACACTTTCCTACATCTTCAGGAGATCTAGAAACTTTGGAGAAGGTCTTGCAGCAGATCGAATAAATCAAACCTGTTTCCATCAGATATGATTGGTCCACTCAATGGCATAACTCCAATAACTCCTCTTTGGCAGAAAAAAATGAAATGCACAGATATAAGGTGGGGACGCTTGTCTTGAGAACAATTCTATGTGAAAGCGATTTTGGAGTTTTAGTAGACTACGAACTGAACATGAGTCAACAGCCAAAAAAGTCAATGTGATTCTAGGCTGTATCAATAGGAGAACAGTGTCCAGTGAAGCTGGAAAATGGTCCCAGGTCTGGAAACTTTTGAATTGGATCAAGGAATACTGTAGGTGTGGGAAGATGGCGCCGAGGACGGCTGTGTAGCTAAACTCCCCGGTCTGTTTTTACGTTTTATCTAACGCTCCAAAT
>NW_026846588.1:676013-719208 GCF_025583915.1 Anolis sagrei ordinatus | reverse complement strand
GCTGGGTTAAATTTACACCTCCCGCTTCGTCCAGCCAGGTCTCTGTGATGCACGCCAGATCTGCCCGTTCATTCAGAATTAGATCCTGGATGAAAGTTGTTTTACCGTTGACAGATCTGGCGTTCAACAGCACCACTTTCAATTCGGAGGGACCGCCATCTTGGTTACACCGACTTACCATATCAGGAGACCGATTTGGAATTACTAATGTTGTTCCACGTTCCCTAGGCCGAATTAAAGGTCTCTTTTTCCCGTATCTCCCCTTCCCCACCACGACTTCTATGGGGGCTCCCCGGTTAACGGAACCCTCTCCCTCCTCCATGATGCATACGGTGGCCCTAGCATCAATCCATAGCTCCTTTGCCACTCCTGTAATGTTATAATCTGATCTTTCAGGTCTGCTCCATTCCTTCTCTCTATCATAAACAATTAGCAACAAGAACAACAGGTGCCAGGGAATGGGTCGTGACATAGGTGATAGCTATTGAATCAGCTTTAAAGTGCAACAGCTTTAGCAATCAGCTCTAAGGTGCTAAATAAAGTGCATCATGGAGGACTTGAAAAGTTCAATGCTAGATGGTTAGTTGAACAATTAAAGTGCTGAACTCAGTGGATAGCGATCTAATTGCCACAAAGATAGTAAAATTGAAGTGCTGGTCAAGGTAAAGTGCTAAAGTGCTAAAACACACCAGATAGTTATACACTTCACTTATTAATAGAACAAACAATTCGTGTTTCGCAATAGAGCAAACAATTGATGTTTCGCATCAGCCACACTGAGGGTATGGTCAGCACAATCAATGATGGTTAACAAAATCAGAGAAGATCAACACACACGGATGGTTAGCACAACAAGAGATGGTTCACACAATCACGAAGGTAAGTATATAAATAGAGAGCCACTTCTGAAGGAAAGCCTGTCTTCTGAAGGGAAGTCTTTCTGAATATACACAGAGAAGCACCCTTCTGAAGTAAATATACAAGCAGAGAACCACTTCTGAGATACGTATATAAATAGAGAGCCACTTCTGAGGTAAGTATATAAATAGAGACATACTTCTAAGGGAAAGTCTGTCTTCTGAAGGAAAGTCTTTCTGAATATACAGAAGGAAGCACACTTCTGAAGTAAATATACAAGCAGAGAGCCACTTCTGAGGTACGTATATAGAGAGCCACTTCTAAGGTAAGTATATAAATAGAGACATACTTCTAAGGGAAAGTCTGTCTTCTGAAGGAAAGTCTTTCTGAATATACACAGAGAAGCACATTTCTGAAATAAATATACAAGCAGAGAACCACTTCTGAGGTACGTATATAAATATAGAGCCACTTCTGAGGGAAAGTCTGTCTTCTGAAGGAAAGTCTGAATATACAGAAGGAAGCACACTTCTGAAGTAAATATACAAGCAGAGAGCCACTTCTGAGGTACATATATAAATAGAGAGCCACTTCTGAGGTAAGTATATAAATAGAGACATACTTCTAAGGGAAAGTCTGTCTTCTGAAGGAAAGTCTTTCTGAATATACACAGAGAAGCACATTTCTGAAATAAATATACAAGCAGAGAATCACTTCTGAGGTAAGTATATAAATAGAGAGCCACTTCTGGGGTAAGTATATAAATAGAGACATACTTCTGAGGGAAAGTCTGTTGAAGGAAAGTCTTTCTGAATATACACAGAGAAGCACACTTCTGAAGTAAATATACAAGCAGAGACCCACTTCTGAGGTAAAGTCTATCTTAATCTACTTCTTATATAGACATAGGCCCAAGTTCCCCTCAAGAAACTGTCATGTTGTCGTCATGCAGGGGCTCGTATGTTCCAGTGAACCTGCGGGTGAAGCGTGTTGGAGTTCTGAGAAAAATAACAGGTGACATGGTAAAGTACTGATGCGTTTGGGCCTGGCCACCTGGTCAACTGCAGAGCCACTCCTGTGTAGGCCTCGGACACTCTGTGGAGTAGCAGAGTCAGCGAGTGAGCAAGTGACCCGTGGGGGGGGGGGGGATAGAGGCCGGCACCACCGCTGTGCTCAGGGTCAGTGGTTGGAGCTGCGGAGAGTGTGCATGGCGCATATAGCTCTGTATATACAGACTGACCTCAGCAGTGGTCCTCCATTCGGGCACTTTTAGAGATCCAGGTAGAGGCCCACTTCTCAGGTGAAGTCCACCTTAACGTACAAACCCCAGAAGTAGTATCTGAGTATTAAGACAGATGTAGGCCTACATCTATATGAGAAGTGCATTCAGGTAGACTTTACCTTGGAAGTGGGCCTCTTTTGTGATGTTGACAGACTCACCTGAAGCTGGCAGGCTGCCGAGAGGATCTCCTCCACGCTACTCAGCCCGATTTCCAGTTCCGAAGTGTAGATGAAATCAAGGATCCGGCGCATGGCATTGTACGAGATCCCCTGGATCTGGACCTCCTCCTGGCCCGTTTCCTTCAAACCGCTAGTAAACATTCCCCTATACACCCGTGAACATAAGTAACAAGGAAAGAACCCCCTTGAACCCCTGTTTCCAGAAGAAGGCAAAACGGGGTCGTCTTGCAGTAACGTCGCCTGCTGCGGTCCCATAACATTCCCAATTATAATCCCATAATATTGCCTACTACAGTCTCATAATATTCCCACAACATCTCCACAATATTCCCCAATACAACCCAGCAACTTTGCCATGGCAATTCCCAATACACTCCTGTAACATTCCCCTAACCCAGTGGTTCTCAACCTTCCTAATGCCGTGACCCCTTAATACAGTCCCCCATGTTGTGGTGACCCCCAACCATAATATTGTTGTCATTGCTACTTCATAACAGTCATTTTACTACTGTTATAAATCATAGGAAGAACTTCCTGACTGTGAGAGCCGTTCAGCAGTGGAACTCTCTGCCCCGGAGGGAGTGTGGTGGAGGCTCCTTCTTTGGAAGCTTTTAAGCAGAGGCTGGATGGCCATCTGTCAGGGGTGATTTGAATGCAATATTCCTGCTTCTTGGCAGAATGGGGTTGGACGGGATGATGGCCCAGGAGGTCTCTTCCAACTCTTTGATTCTATGAGGCTGGATGGCCATCTGTCAGGGGTGCTTTGAATGCAATATTCCTGCTTCTTGGCAGAATGGGGTTGGACTGGAGGATGGCCCAGGAGGTCTCTTCCAACTCTTTGATTCTATGATTCTATGATAAATATCAGATATACAGGATGCATTTTCATTCACTGGACCAAACTGGGCGCAAATACCCAATACACCCAAATTTGAATGCTAGTGGGGTTGGGGGAGGATTGATTTTGTAATTTGGGAGTTGTAGTTGCTGGGATTTATAGTTCACTTCTAATCAAAGAGCATTCTGAACTCCACCAGCGATGGATTTGAACCAAACTTGGATCCCATGACCAATGGAAATCACCGGAAGGGTTTGATGGGCATTGATCTTGAGTTTGGGAGTCGTAGTTCACCTATATCTAGATAGCACTGTGGACTCATGCGATGGTGGATCTGGACCAAACTTGGCACGAATACTCAATATGTCCAAATGTGAACATTGGTGGAGTCTGGGGAAAATAGATCTTGCCATTTGGGAGTTGTAGTTGCTGGGATTTATAGTTCATTACAATCAAATAACATTCTGAACTCCACCTACGATAGAATTGGCTCAAACTTACCACATGGAATCTCCATGACCATCAGAAAATACTGTGTTTTCTTATGGTCTTTGGTGACCCCTCTGACACCCCCTCGCGACCCCCTCAGGGGTCCCGACCCCCAGGTTGAGAAACACTGCGCCTAACCCCAGTATACTCCCATAACAATCCCCAATATAATCCTGTTGCAATCCCCACAATAATCCTCTAATGTTCCCATAACAATTCAGAATATAATTGCATATTCACAATCCGCACTACAGTCCCACAACATTCCCGGTACTATCCCATAAAATCTGAACAGGTAAGGGGTCAACCTGAAGTAGTCGCAGGAGGCGGCCAGGAGGATGCGGTGGGCCTGGAGGGGCCGTCCTTCCACCTTCAGGGTGACATCGAAGAGGGCGGCCCTGTCCCGGAGGGCCCCCAGGCCGCTGAGCAGGGACTGGGAGTGATGGGCGCTGTGGTAGGTCCGGCTGGAGTGCTCCTTGGGGGACGGGCGGGACGAGCGCCGGAGGGGAGAGCGAGAACGATACCCCGACATCGCAGGAAGTCAGAGGTCGCAACCAGAAGCCTAGAACCCAACTCACAAATCGTATGTCACAACCCAGAACTCAAAGGTCTTGATCCAGAAGTCGAAGCCATGACCCAGAAATCTAGACCGCAACCTGTATGTCTGGCTCGTGACCCAGAAGCCTACGTCTTCACCCAGAAGTCTAGGAGTTGTAGGTCTTGACCTGGAAGTCCTAGGTCATGGCTGGGAAGTCACAAATGGAGCAAATTCCCTGCAAAAAGAAGCAGACAGAGTTTTTTAATTGTTCTGAGAGTGTTCAGCAGTGGAACTCTCTGCCCCGGAGTGTGGTGGAGGCTCCTTCTTTGGAGGCTGGGTGGCCATCTGTCGGGGGTGCTTTGAATGCATTTTTCCTGCTTCTTGGCAGAATGGGGTTGGGCGGGATGATGCCCCACCAAGTCTCTTCCAACTCTATTATTGTATATATAATCAATTTCTCTGTATGCGAATATAAAATACTATTATGTCCAGTCAGCCTGGTTCTGGGTTTGAATCCCCATTTGTCAATTAAACCCAACTGAAATCCCTTGAGTGAATCACACCCCCTCAGACCCCGTCAGAGTACGATTTATCAATGACTCGAAAACACATGGAAACAATATTTAATATTATGGTTGTATTTGCATAGTTTTGTAAGTGTCCATAATAGTATAGGTCTTAGTGAATATTGGTTACACAATGCAACATAGAGGACTTTTGCAGTGATAGGGTCACACTACATTACATTTTTATTTATTTATTTATATCTGCTTTCTATTGAAAAATAAACTAATTTGTAACCTGCCACGCATTGCTGTGGCCAACCTTCCCAACCTCTTTCCCTCCTTCCTTCACGCTTTCTTTCTTTCCTTCCTTCCTTCTCTACCTCTTTCCTTCCTTCCCCCTTTCTTTTCCTTCCTCTTCCTCTACTTTTTTCCTTCTCTACCTCTTTTCTTCCTTCCTTCGCTTTTTGCTTCCACCCTTCCTTCTCTCCTTCCCTCCCACTTTCTCTCCTTCGTTCCCTCCTTCCTTCACGCCCTTTCTTCCCTTTTTTCTTTCTCTCTCTCCTTCCTTCTCTACCTTTCTTTCCTTCCCCCTTTTTCTTTTCCTTCCACTTTCTCCCCTTTCTTCCTTCTCTACCTCCTTCCTTCCTTATGTCGCTGTTTCCATTCTTCGTTCTCTTTCTTTCTCTCCTTCCTTCTCTACCTCTTTCTTTCCTTCCCCTCTTTTTCTTTTCCTTCCACTTTCTCTTTTTCCCTCTCTACCTCTTTCATTCCTTCCTTTGCTCTTTGCTTCCATGCTTACTTTTCTCTTTCCTTCTTTCTTTCTTTCCCTCCTTCTTTCTTTTTTCTCCCCTTCCTTCCCTCCCTCTTTCCCTTTTTTCGGTATCATCATTTAGCTTTTCGTCATTTAGCTTTTTGGGGTTTTTTAAGTCCTTTCCACTGCTTTTTTTTTGGGGGGGGGTGTGGTTATGAGTGATGGTCACTCGTTGGCCTGAGAGGTGTCTTGTGTCCAAATTTCCTGTCAATTCCTCCAGTGGCTTTTGAGTTTTCTTAATCCCACAAACGAACATTACATACACACACACACATATATATACATACACGTGCACATTTAATACTATATACTACATTTAATATAATTCAGATTTATTACTTTCTTCCATCGTAATCAGAATATTAAGTACTGTGGCTGTGAGCCCAGTCTAAGGCCCCAAGCTATATAAAATCCACATCTGCTTTGAACTGAGTTATACTGCAGTGTAGACTCAGATAATCCAGTTAAAAACAGATAATGTGGGTTATCTGCTTTGATATGTCTGGATTATAATACAGTGCAGAAGAGGCCAGTGTGACAGTATTTTGTATTCTGCTTATATTTGCGTAAATTAATCCATTTTAATGCAGTTTTTTAGTATTAGACCCCAGTTTGCCTCTCAGCCAAGAGATAAAAGCCAAATATAAACATGATTCCAGTAACAGCCCCCTCCCTTCAATCCTTCCATTCCAACCTGAGAACATGGATGTCCAGACAGGCCTTGGACCCTGAGTTGGCTGTTCGGGCCCGTATGAATCTGACACCTGGCACCTTGTGAATTGACGGCAATTAGTTTTATCTACTCTTGTTTTGAAATTGTTTTGATTTTATGCTACAAGTGTTGACAGGGGTTGTTGTCATCATTTTATGTGACTTGTTTTATACTTTTGTACTGTATTTACCTGTTGTGTGTTATATGTGTACCCTGGGAGTAAAAAGTGGGTGCTAAGACAATATCATACGAAAGCTGACTGGCACAACCTGGGGATCACAACCAGACACAGTGAAGACATCTGCCCTTGCGCTGTGCTACTCTGCTGCGGAGTCTGCATGCCCAGTGTGGAACACATCTCACCACACTAAAACAGCGGATGTGGTTCTGAATGAGACATGTCGCATTATCACGGGGTGTCTGCGCCCTACACCACTGGAGAAACTACACTGTCTAGCCGGCATTGCACCACCTGACATCCGCTGGGAAGGAGCAGCCAATAGTGAAAGGACCAAGGCAGAGACATCTCCAGCTCATCCCCTGTTTGGGTATCAGCCAGCACGTCAACGACTTAAATCAAGAAATAGTTTTCTTAGATCTACAGAGACACTCGCTGGAACACCTCAGCAAGCAAGAGTCCAAAAGTGGCAGGCTCAAACCCAGCACCTCAATCCATGGCTGATACCAAATGAGAGACTCCCCCCTGCGCACACAGAAGACGGGGCAATTTGGAAGGCGCTGAACAGACTGCGCTCTGGCACCACCAGATGCAGAGCCAACCTTGAGAAATGGGGCCACAAAGTGGAATTCTCGGCATACGAGTGTGGAGAGAAGCAAACCACGGACGACCTGCTGCAATGCACCCTGAGCCCTGCCACATGATGCACAAGGGAGGACCTCTTTGCGGCAACACCAGAGGCACTCCAAGGGGCCAGATACTGGTCAAAGGACATTTAACCAACTACCAAACTCACAAATTTTGTGTTTTGTCTGTTTGTTTGTTTTGTTCTGTTAGAAATGTAATATAATATGACTGGTTGTCCTGACACGACAAATAAATAAATAAATACCCTCGGAGTGCCTTGTAAGCCGCCCCAAGTCCCTTTGGGGAGATGGGGGTGGGACATAAATCTAGTTATTACTAGCGGTCCCTTGCCATGCGTTGCTGTGGCCCAGTCTGTGTATATGTGATTTGTGTGTTTATGTATGTGTATATATCTGGTTTTGCGCATGCGTTGTAATATATTTTTTGTATTTTTGGCTTTTAAAGTCTTTACTGCTGTGTTTTTTGGTGTTTTTATGAGTGATGGTCACTCGTTGGCCTGAGAGGTGTCTTGTGTCCAAATTTGGTGTCAGTTTGTCCAGTGGTTTTTGAGTTATGTTAACCCCACAAACTAATATTATATTTTTATTATTTAGATTATTATAATATAGCGGAGCCGTGGTGGCGCAGTGGGTTCAACCCTTGTGCCGGCAGGACTGAAGCCCAACAGGTCGCAGGTTCAAATCCGGGGAGAGGCGGATGAGCTCCCTCTGTCAGCTCCAGCTCCTCGTGCAAAGGGGACATGAGAGAAGCCTTCCACAAGGATGATAAAAACATCAAATCATCCGGGCATTGTCCCCTGGGCAACGTCCTTGCAGATGGCCAATTCTCTCACACCAGAAGCGACTTGCAGTTTCTCAGGTCCCTCCTGACACGACAAAAAAAATTTATAATATAGTAAATACTGAATATGAAATGCCACGTGGGCTTTTGTGGTGGGAGGGTTTCAGGTTTTAATGGTGTTAGTGACAGAAATGGCATTTAATAAATAATAATAATAATAATAATAATAATGACAATATTTTCCTGCCTCTCATTTGTGTAATTTTCCAAATGCTACTTCCCATCTCCTGTAGAGCAGGAAAGGGACAACTGGGTTGGCCCTTAGAGTCTGGTTTTGCTGCCCATGGAATTGATCACCTGCTTGGTTTCACGCTCATGAGAACGTGAGTGGGGGTGTCTTGTCGAAGGCTTCCATGGCCGGAATCACTGGGTTGCTGTAGGATTTTCCGGGCTATAGGGCCATGGTCTAGAGGAGGCATTCTCTCCTGACGTTTCGCCTGCTTCTATGGCAAGCATCCTCAGAGGTAGTGAGGTCTGTTGGAATTAGGACAATGGGTTTATATATACCTGTGGAATGATGACCAAGGTGGGACAAAGGACTCTTGTCTGCTGGAGCCAGGTGGGAATGTTTCAACTGACCACCTTGATTAGCATATGATGGCCTGGCAGTGCCTGGAGCAAACCTTTGTTGAGAGGTGATTAGATGTCCCTGATTGTTTTCCCTCTGCTGTTTTGCTGTTTTAATTTTAGAGTTTTTTAAAACAAATGCTCCGTTCAGCAAAGGACAAGAAGGATCCTCTCACTTCTGCAGGAGTCTACCATTGTATCCCATGCAGCAGTGGACAAGACGTCTCCAGAGGGACCACCAAACACATGATGCTGACACCTGGCACCTTGTGAATTGACAGCAATTGGTTTTATCTACTGTTGTTTTGAAATTGTTTTGATTTTATGCTACAAGTGTTGACAGGGGTTGTTGTCATCATTTTATGTGACTTGTTTTATACTTTTGTGCTGTTTTTACCTGATGTGTGTTATATGTGCACCTGGGGAGTCCCTCCTTCGGGGAGATGGGGGCAGGATATAAATACAGTTATTATTGGTTTGTTGTAGGTTTTTTTGGGCTGTATGGCCATGTTCTAGAGGCATTCTCTCCTGACATTTTGCCTGCATCTATGGCAAGCATCCTCAGAGGTTGTGAGGAGGAAATGCCTCTACAACATGGACATATAGCCCGGAAAAACCTACAACCCAGTGATTCTGGCCATGAAAGCCTTCAACAATACACAGTTGTTATTATTATTATTATTATTATTATTATATAGTGAATACTGAATATGAAATGCCGTGTGGGCTTTTGTGGTGGTGGTGGTGGGGGGGGGGGGGTTTGAGTTTGAATACATTCCTGCATTTTCCTGTGTAATGGTGTTAATGACAGAAATGGCATTTAATAAATAATAACCTAATAAATAATAACGACAATAAATATTTTCCTGCCTCTCATTTGTGTAATTTTTCCAAATGCAAACAACCATTCAAATCCAAACAATGTATCTAATGCAGTTTATATAACTTACTAAATCTTGTTATTTGGTGTCAGACAAGCCTGCAGCACTGATGCACTTGGATGCTTTCATTTAGGGAGGGTTTTCAAGGGCACACACACTGTAATTCAACTGAATGAAAGGAGTTCCCTCTGCTCAGGAGAAGAGAAAGCACTCTGCACGCGCTCAGAGGCAGGCAGGCAGGCAGGCAGATAGACTCACCTGGAGGAGAAAGGCTGCTCCTCCTGCTCCTGCTCCTGCTCCTCCTCTCCCCTTGACTTCCGCTTTCGGTTTGCTTCGGCATCTCCAGCCAGAGCGGTGGGCCTTTTATACGCATGCGCAAGGAGCCGCGTGTTTGTGTGTATGTTTATGCGCGCATGCTCTCTCTCTCTCTTTCTTTCTTCCGCTCTCTCGGCGGCTACGGGAGCCCCGGAGGGCCAAAAAAAGACCTATTTCCCCACCCGATGCTGTAGAGCAGGGAAGGGACAACTTTGGACTTCAACCCCCACAACTCCTAACAGCTTACCGGGAGCTGAAGTCCAAAACACCTGGAGGGAGGGAGGGAGGGAGGGCCCCGGTTGGCCCTTGCAGTGGTTCTAGAGCTCTGGCTCTCATATGTTTTTGGCCTTCTACTCCCAGAAATTCTAACAGCTGCTAAACTGGTTGGGAGTTGTAGGCCAAAACACCTGGGGAAGGAACCCAGCCTGGTTTCGCTTGCCATGGAATTGATCACCTGCTTGGTTTCATGCGAATGAGAACGTGAGTAGGGACGTTTACAAACACCATTTATATGTCTTGTCGAAGGCTTTCATGGCTGGAATCACTAGGTTCTTGTGGGGTTTTTCCAGGCTATCTGGCCATGTTCTATAGAGCACCTGATGAACCAGCCTGGACACAGCATATTATTTGAGAACACAGAAATGCTGGACCACACCAACAACCACCAAGTCAGGCGACACAGAGAAGCCATTGAAATCCACAAGAAGCAGGTGGGGAATTTCAACAGAAAGGAAGAGACCATGAAAATGAACAAAATCTGGCTACCAGTATTAAAAAACTCTAAAATTACAACAGCAAAACAACAGAGAGGAAAAAACCAGGCACAGATTAACACCTCCCAGCAAGAGATTTTCCCAGGCTCAGGCAGGCCTTCAAATGCTAATGAAGGTGATCAGCTAAACATTCACACCTAACTGCAGCAGGGAAGAGCTCCTTGCCCCCCCCCAGCCATTCCACAGATATATAAACGCATTCATACACTCCAAGATTCTACCTCTGAGGATGCTTGCCATAGATGCAGGCGAAACGTCAGGAGAAATGCCTCTAGAACATGGCTCTATAGCCCGAAAAAACCCACAAGAACCTAGCTGCTAAACTGGTTGGGAGTTGTAGGCCAAAACACCTGGGGAAGGAACCCAGCCTGGTTTCGCTTGCCATGGAATTGATCACCTGCTTGGTTTCATGCGAATGAGAACGTGAGTAGGGACGTTTACAAACACCATTTATATGTCTTGTCGAAGGCTTTCATGGCTGGAATCACTAGGTTCTTGTGGGGTTTTTCAGGCTATATGGCCATGTTCTAGAGGCATTTCTCTCCTGACGTTTCGCCTGCATCTATGGCAAGCATCCTCAGAGGGAGTGAGGTCTGTTGGAACTAGGAAAAGGGGTTTATATCTCTGTGCAATGATGTCCAGGGTGGGACAAAGGACTCTTGTCTGCGGGAGCTAGGTGGGAATGTTTCAACTAGCCACCTTGATTAGCATTTGATTGCCTGGCAGTGCCTGGGGGAATCTTTTGTTGAGAGGTGATTAGATGTCCTTGTTTGTTTACTCTCTGTTGTTGTGCTGTTGTAATTTTAGAGTTTTTTAATACTGACAGCCAGATTGTGTTCATTTTCATGGTCTTCTCCTTTCTGTTGAAATTGTCCACATGCTTCTTGTGGGTTTCAGTGGCTTCTCTGTGTAGCCTGAGATGGTGGTTGTGAGAGTGGTCCAGGAAAATAACCCCTTTTCCTAGTTCCAACAGACCTCCCTACCTCTGAGGATGCTTGCCATAGATGCAGGCGAAACGTCAAAAGAAAATGCCTCTAGAACATGGCCATAACCCGAGCACACCTAGCTCCAGCAGACAAGAGTCCTTTGTCCCACCCTGGTCATTATTCCACAGATATATAAACCCCTTTTCCTAGTTCCAACAGACCTCCCTACCTCTGAGGATGCTTGCCATAGATGCAGGCGAAACGTCAGGAGAGAATGCCTCTAGACCAGTGGCCTTTGGCCCAGCGGGAAACTCCCACAATTCCTTGAGGCTCGGCATTGGGCCAAGGTAAAGCCTTTGGGGCGAATGCCGAGCCTCAAGGAATTGTGGGAGTTGAAGTCCACCACAGCTGGAGGGCCAAAGGTTCCCTACCCCTGCTCTAAACCATGGCCAGATAGCCCGGAAAAACCTACAACAACCCAGTGAGTAGGGATGTTTGCAAGTACCATTTAAATGTATAACACATATGGATCTATATAATATGGTTATATATATATATAATGTATTTGTACGCATAAATATTGAAGGAAGATAGACGCTTTGGAACTGTGGTGCTGGAGGAAAATTCTGAGAGTTCCTCGGACTGCAAGAAGATCAAACCAGTCCATACTCCAGGAAATAAAGCCCGACTGCTCACTGGAGGAAAGGATATTAGAGGCAAAGATATAGTACTTTGGCCACATAATGGGAAGGCAGGAAAGCTTGGAAAAGACAATGATGCTGGGGAAAATGGAAGGCAAAAGGAAGAGGGGCCGACCAAGGGCAAGATGGATGGATGGCATCCTTGAAGTGACCGGACTGACCTTGAGGGAGCTGGGGGTGGTAACGGCCGACAGGGAGCTCTGGCGTGGGCTGGTCCATGAGGTCACGAAGAGTCGGAGACGACTGAACGAATGAACAACAACAATATATATATATATGTATTTGTACGCATAAATATGGTATATACACAACTACATATCTTAATGCATCTATATTTGTCTTATGCATAAATACATATGTTATTTACATATAGATATAAGTAGATATAATGTATATAATGAAAGATTAATAAGAAATGTATGTATATTATGTTTACATACACTATATGGTATGTATGTGACTACATATCTTTATATCTGTCTTATGTATATATACATATATTTATATTATTTGCATTGTGTGTGTGTGTGTGTGTGTGTGTGTGTGTGTGTGTATATATATATATATATATATATAAAACTAGCCGTCCCCTGCCACATGTTGCTGTGGCCCACATGAGGGTTCTGTGTGGGAGATTTAGCCCAATTCTATCGTTGGTGGGGTTCAGAATGCTCTTTGATTGTAGATGAACTATAAAGCCCAGTAACTACAACTCTCAAATGTCAGGGTCAATTTCTCCCAAACTCCATCTGTGTTCATATTTGGTTGTATTGAGTGCTTGTGCCAAGTTTGGTCCAGATCCATCATTGTTTGAGTCCACAGAGCTCTCTGGATGGAGGTGAACTACAACTCCCAAACTCAAGGTCAATGCCCACCAAACCCTTCTAGTGTTTTCTGTTGGTCATGAGAGTTCTGTGTGCCAAGTTTGGTTCAATTCCATCATTGGTGGAGTTCAGAATGCTCTTTGATTGTAGGTGAACTATAAATCCCAGCAACTCCAACTCCCAAATGACAAAATCATAATTTTTGAGTGATGGTCATTCCTTGTGTTTTGAGACATTTTGTTGCCAAATTTGGTGTGATTTCGTTCATTGGTTCTTTTGTTTTTAAGGTACTCATTATGCACAGAGCATTTTTATATAGGGTAGATAGATTAGCCGTCCCCTGCCACACATTTCTATGGCCCAGTCTGTGTATATGTGTTTTCTCTGTGTATATATGCATATATATGTGTGTGTGTATATATATATGTGTGTGTGTGTGTGTGTGTTTGTGTATATATGTATTTTTGCGCATGCATTGTAATTTATTTTTGTTTTTTGGCTTTTTAAGTCTCTTCTGGTGTGTTTTTCAGTGTTTTTATGAGTGATGGTCACTCGTTGGCCTGAGAGGTGTCTTGTGTCCAAATTTGGTGTCAATTCGTCCAGTTGTTTTTGAGTTATGTTAATCCCATAAACAAACATGACATTTTTATTTATATAGATATGTATATTTATATCATATGCATATGCACATTTAGATTTTCACTAGCTTGGGTTCCCAGTGGTGGCCAGGTTAGGGATTTTGAGAAGAGAAACATTCAAAGTAGTAATTGCTTGATAATAATAATAATAATAATAATAATAATAATAATACTTTTATTTCTTGCTTGCCTCATGACTTGAGGCGGGTTACAGAATAATTTAAACACATAAACATTGCAGAAAGACTACAAATACACATCTTAAAAGGTATTTTTAGAAAATGCACAAGGATTTGGGTAAACTACAACTTCCATCATCCTCTGTCTTTTCCCCTAAACCCCACCGGTAATTACCAAGTTTAGTCAAGATCTATTATCGGTGGGGATCACAGGGCTTCCTAGGTGTCGGGGTGTATCCGAAAAACCAGCTCCCCTGCCTGTGGCCTGCAGGGTTTGATCCTCCCAGGAATGTTTGGGGTTGGGCTGGGGCTGAGACCCAGTTTGGATCTGTAAAAATGTTATAAATGTATAGTTATTATAATTAGAGGAGGGTGGATGGATTTCTCAATAACACAAGGCCAAGGCAGTTCTCTCCCCAGTGTTTTGGGGCCAGAAACGCACAGGCATATTCCAGGTTTCCTGAAGAGCTTCCTCCCAGCTGGAGTTGGCAATGGCAAGACCACCCACCAGCCTCTCCCGCATCACTGCCCTTTGGATCACTCTGGGCCCAGTTTGCCGTGAGAGCCCTGCTGTTGCAATTATGGCACTTTTGGAGAATTTGGCAGGGGCTGCCTGCAGGAATTAACCCTTGCGTTATATACTATTTTGATTTTGCATTTTATGTATTTGGCTCGTTTTATTGCGTTTTGTGTTATATCGATACAATACAAGCTTGTATTGTACATGAGGCCACAGTTATGCCCAACTGTGGCCTCATGTAAGCTGCACCGAGTCCCCCGGGGGAGATGGAGCGGGGTATAAATAAAGTTTTATTATTATTACTAGCTGTCCCCTGCCAGGCGTTGCTGTGGCCCAGTCTGGTGATCTGGAAAATAAAGTATTGAGAAAGTGTTGGTTTCTAATATATGTAATGTCTTTCTGCTTGTGGGTAAACAGTATTTCTTGCTGTTTCTTTGCCAGTGTTAATGTCTGGTTTGCCTACTCTGGGACATGCAACATATCATTGCCCTTCTTTAGGGGTCCCTTTCAAATCTTTGATACTGCATCTGTCATATACATATATGTGTGTGAATGGCTGGATGGCCCTTTGTCAGGAGGGCTTTGATTATGTTTTCTTGCCCTGGTGAAGGGAGTTGGACTGGATGGCCTTAAGGCAGCATTTCTCAACCTCGGGTTTTGGACCCTGGGGGGAGGGGTTGCGAGGAGGTGTCAGAAGGGTTGCCAAAGACCACCGGAAAACACAGTATTTTCTGTTGGTCATGAGGGTTCTGTGTGGGAAGTTTGCCCCAATTCTGTCATTGGTGAGCTCAGAATGCTCCTTGATTGTAGGTGAACTATAAATCCCAGTAACTACAACTCCCAAATGTCAAGGTCTATTTCCCCAAACTCCATCTGTGTTTATATTGGGCATATTGAGTATTCGTGCCAAGTTTGATCCAGATCCATCATTGTTTGAGTCCACAGTGCTCTCTGGATGTAGGTGAACTACAACTCCAAAACTCAAGGTCAATGCCCACCAAACCCTTCCATAGTTTTCTGTTGGTCATGGGAGTTCTGTGTGCTAAGTTTGGTTCAATTCCATTATTGATGGAGTTCAGAATGCTCTTTGATTGTAGGTGAACTATAAATCCCAGCAACTACAACTCCCAAATGACAAAATCATATTTTTTGAGTGATGGTCACTCCTTGTGTTGTGAGACATTTTGTTGCCAAATAGGGTGTGATTTCGTTCATTATTTCTTTTGTTTTTAGGGTACTCATTACGCACAGAGCATTTATATATATATAGATTTCCACCCCAATGAAGAAGAAGAAAGAAAAAGAGGGCAACTAATCACCGGAATGGACTATGACGATGAGACTGACTATGACCCTAATCTAGACGAAGCGGATTTTTATATGTTGTGTGATGGTCTTGTTCCACTGTAAATTGTTGTCTTTTCTATGTTTTGTACACCGCCACGAGTCGCCTCCGGGCTGAGAGTGGCGGTTAACAAGTGCAAGTAATAAATAAATAAATAAATAAATAAACTAAGAGACATAGGTTGGAATAATTGAAAGCTGTGACATTTGCTTAACCATTTTTGCATATGATCTCTGCTTAACAATGTGTACTTAACAATAATTGCATAATGTCTATTGATCACTGATTAATCAATAACGTGCATTAATCACTGCTTTGCACCTCACTAAAGTAAACTACGTTTTGTTAACTTTGTCTTGTAACTATTTGACCCAGCACAGGGCTTTGAAGAAGAGAGGCCTAACGAGCTGTCCAACTAATACTCCAGAGGACAGGAGCAGGATTCAAAGATCTTGACAGATTAGAGAGATGAAGGGCCAAAACTAACAAAATGAAGTTCAACAGGGACAAATGCAAGATACTCCACTTAGGCAGGAAAAACGAAATGCAAAGAGACAGAATGGGGGACGATGAGGCCTGGCTCGAGAGCAGGACGTGTGGAAAAGATCTTGGATACCTCGTGGGGAACAAGTTAAACATGAGCCAGGAATGTGATGTGGCGGCAAAAAAGCCAATGGGATGTTGGCCTGCATCAAGAGGAGCCTAGTGTCTAGATCCAGGGAAGTCATGCTCCCCATGCTCTATTCCGCCTTGGTTAGACCACTTTACCTGGAATATTGTGTCCAATTCTGGGCACCACAATTCAAGAGAGATATTGACTCTAAGCTGGAATGTGTCCAGAGGAGGGCGACTAAAATGATCAAGGGTTTGGAGAACAAGCCCTATGAGGAGCGGCTTAGGGAACTGGGCATGTTTAGCCTGAAGAAGAGAAGGCTGAGAGGAGATATGATAGCCATGTATAAATATGTGAGAGGAAGCCACAGGGAGGAGGAGGGAGCAAGCTTGTTTTCTGTTTCCCTGAAGACAATGGCTTCAAACTACAAGAAAGGAGATTCTATCTGTACATGAGGAAGAACTTCCTGAATGTGAGAGCCGTTCAGCAGTGGAACTCTCTGCCTGCCCTGGAGGGAGTGTGGTGGAGGCTCCTTCTTTGGAGGCTTTGAAACAGAGGCTGGATGGCCATCTGTCAGGGGTGATTTGAATGCAATATTCTTGGCAGAATGGAGGTGGACTGGATGATGGCCCAGGAGGTCTCTTCCAACTCTTTGATTCTGTGATTCTATGATTAATCAATAATGTATCACTGATTAATCAATAACGTGCATTAACCACTGCTTTGCACCTCACTAAAGTAAACTACGTTTTGTGAACTGTGTCTTGTAACAGTTTGACCCAGCACAGGGCTTTGAAGAAGAGGCCTAACGAGCTGCTCAGCGAAGGCTGCAAAGCTTCAAGCAGGACTTCAGCATTCCCGTTGGGCCCACCTTTTGAAAGGAGAGCTGGCTTTTTGACAACAACATGAGAGGATGATGCTGTGGCAGAAAAGGACAATGCGACAATCAGCTGCATCCCTAGGAGCCTACTGCCTAGACCAGTGGTTCTCAACCTTCCTAATGCTGCGACCCCTTAATACAGTTCCTCATGTTGTGGTGACCCCCAGCCATAACATTATTTTGGTTGCTATTTCATAACTGTGATTTTGTTCCTGTTCTGAATTGCAGTGTACATATCTGATATGCAGGATATATTTTCATTCACTGGACCAAATTTGGCACAAATACCTGATAGGCCCAAATTTGAATACTGGTGGGGTTCGGGGGGGGGGGGTTGATTTTGTCATTTGGGAGTTGTCGTTGCTGGGATTTGTAGGTCACCTACACTCTGAACTACAAAAACGATGGAATTGAATCAAACTTGGCACACAGAACTCCAATGACCAACAGAAAATACTGGAAGTGTTTGGTGGGCACCGACCTTGAGTTTGGAGTTGTAGTTCACCTACATCGAGAGAGCACTGTGAACTCAAACAATGATAGATCTGGACCAGACTTGGCTCGGATGCGCAATTATGCCCAACTGTGAACACTGGTGGAGTTTGGGGAAAATAGACCTTGACATTTTTGAGTTGTAGTTTCTGGGATTTATAGTTCACCTACACTCAGATTATTTTGAACCCCACCAACAATAGAATTGGGCGAAAACTTCCCACAGAGAAGCCCCATGACCAACAGAAAATACTGTGTTTCCTGATGGTCTTTGGTGACCCCCCTGATACGGCCTCGCGACCCCCCCAGGGGTCCTGACCCCCAGGTTGAGAAACACTGGTCTAGAAGGAGAAAGTAGTGATATAAGAACATGGCATCCAGAAATCTTAGGAGACAGTCCCCAAGCGGAACATGAGGAGCTGCGATGGTGCAGCAGAAAAGGCCAATGCGATCCTAGGCGGAATCAAGAGGAGTATAGAGGGAAGTAATATGGGATGTGGATGAAGGGTACTTGGCTTCTCAACCTGGGAGGGGGACCTAGGAATCTTCTTAATAGACTCTAAAGTAAACGTGAGCCAAGAGTGATGTTGCAGCCAAAAGCACCAAGCCCCATTGGGGTCCGGATCCAGGGTTCTAGCTGCCAACAATTTTGAGCCTCCTAAATTCCCCCCTCCTCCTTTTTTGAGACATTTTTTGATTCAGAAAAAGGAAAACATCATTTTAAAAAACAATAATCGTACACAAAAGCAGAAAGTTATCTACAATGCTAAAACTATGCAGCCAACTAGCTACCACAACAAAGTAAACAGAACAAACAAAACACACATCTGCACTGACACACACAAAGCAGGCAAAGAAATTAGCAAACAGACATAGGTACAATTCTACAGACTTCACACTCATGATCTGTTGGCGTTATCCCTTATTATTTTACTCCATTTGGACAATACTATATGAGTACATTTCTACTTTTAGTAGTAGTCACCTAATTCATAACTCCTACTGCTGACATTTGCTTCTATTGTTGTGGTTAAAAATCATAAAACTGTCAGATATATATGTGTGTTTTGATTTAAGTGCTTTGTAGTTTTCAGAGTTAGTGATTTTGTGCTTAGAAATGTATTACTGTGATTTGCAATATCCCGAGTTGTAATTCGTGTGTGGAAAGGGTTAACTGTGTCATGAAGGAAGAGTCGTAAATCTCAATGCGGAAAGTGCTGTACGCTGCATCGTGCGTTGTATGTCATCACGTCACTGAGGAATGTGGGAGTGAACTTGTTAGTGGATTGCAACGAACTGCCGAACAGCATGTAGCCATTTTTGTTTTCTCATTCTGCATAGTTTTAGTGTAAATAGTTTTGTGTTAAATAAACTAGGTTTAGACAAGAAGATGTGTTTCAGTGCCTTGTGTGTGTGCTGAGATCATCGCCATTCCGTTAACAAAAACAAGACTCAAGCAGTTTGTCCACATCTGAAAATGTGCAATTCTTTGGCAGCCATTGGCCTTGCATAATGGGTTTCGCAAAAGTTATCAAATACTTGAATAACTTTCCAAATTTTGTTTCTAGATTATTGTCCAGCATTCCTAACAAACAAAACTCTGGTCCCATTGTGAATTTAGCCTTAACAAATGCTTCCATCATTCTATGTATTTGAGCCCAATATTTCTGGGCTTTTCTGCAAGATCACCACAATGCGATAAAATGTCCCAACGTTGTGTTGTCATTTACATTTGGTAGAGCTGTCTTTGTACATCTTAAAGAGTCTCTCTGGCATCAATTTACGAAAGTGTGAGTCCTTTGATGTGAACGTAGGCGTCCACTATGACTGAAGCTTTGTCCACACTCCAGGCATTTATAGGGTTTCTCCCCAGTGTGAGTTTGGTGATGCGACCATAGACTCCCTTGCTGAATGAAGCTCTTTCCTCACTCCAAACATGTATAGGGTTTCTCCACAGTGTGTGTTATTTGATGTAAACATAGACTTCTAGTGCCAGTGAAGCTCTTTCCACACTCCAGGCATTCATAGGGTTTCTCCCCAGTGTGAGTCCTTTCATGTTGCTGCAGGGCATCTCCCCGAGTGAAGCTTTTCCCACACTCCAGGCATTTATAGGGTTTCTCCCCAGTATGAGTTCGTTGATGTAAGCGTAAGCCTCCACTCTGAGTGAAGCTCTTTCCACACTCCGAGCATTTATAGGGTTTCTCCCCAGTGTGGATTTTGTGGTGGGACTGCAGGCTCCCATGCTGAATGAAGCTCTTTCCACACTCCAGGCATTTATAGGGTTTCTCCCCAGTGTGAGTTCTGTGGTGAGACTGGAGGCTCCCATGCCGAATGAAGCTCTTTCCACACTCTGGGCATTCGTAGGGTTTCTCTCCAATGTGAGTCCTTTCATGTTGCTGCAGAGCATCCCTCCGAGCGAAGCTCTTTCCACACTCCTGGCATTCGTAGAGTTTCTCTCCAGAGTGAGACCTTTCATGTTGCTGCAGATGATCCCTCCGAGTGAAACTAATCCCACACTCCAAGCATTTATAGGGTTTCTCCCCAGTATGAGTTCTTTCATGTTGCTGGACATGATCCCGCCGAGTGAAACTCTTTCCGCACGCCAGGCATTCATAGGGTTTCTCCCCAGTGTGGGTTCTTACATGCTCCTGCAGATGATCCCTCCGAGTGAAACTCTTTCCACACTCCAGGCATTCGTAGGGTTTCTCCCCAGTGTGGGTTCGACTATGTTTGTGTAGATTTCCACTCTCAGTGAAGCTCTTTCCACAGTCCTTGCATTTATAGGGTTTCTCCCCAGTGTGGGTTCTGTGGTGAGACTGGAGGCTCCAAAGCCGAATGAAGCTCTTTCCACACTCCAGGCATTCGTAGGGTTTCTCCCCAGTGTGAGTTCTGTGATGCAAGTATAAACCCACATTGTCGGTGAAGCTCTTCCCAAACTCCAGGGATGGATAGGGTTTATCCTGCATGTTGATCGTGGTCTGTATATTTAACTACAATATGGACACTTCAGTCTTCTTTTTCCCTTTCTGATCCAAAGTCAGTTCAGCAAGATCAGCACTTTGAGAGGCTGTCTTTTATCCAAAAGGACTCTTTTCCTTATGGCATGTTTGGTTCCCAAAATCCTCAATATTCTCTAGATGCTGGTTTGTTTCTCATCACACCAAAGATATCTCCCTGGAATCCTGATGTTCCTGGTCAAGAAAGAAGCAGCAAAAGATTAGGCGTGAAGCCCAAAACCTCCTTTCTCCCTTTTCCCTTCATGAAAGTTTGCTGCTACCAAATATTCTGGTATTCCCAAATGAATCCTCTAATCAACCAAGACTCTGCCTCCCATCTGGATACTTCAAACCCACGTTTAGATACCGTATATACTGGAATATAAGCCGGCCCGACTATAAGCCGAAGCATCTAATTTTACCACAAAAAACTGGGAAAGTATATTGACTTGAAGATAAGCCGAGGGTAGGAAATGCCAAAAATAGATACCAATAAAAATATATTGAGGTATCAGTAGTTTGAATGTTTTTGAATATTTACATAAAACTGTAATTTAAGATAAGACTGTCCAACTCTGATTAAACCATTATTCTGTCTTCTTCAAAGTAAATGTGCTTACGTAACCTTCTAATAATAAACACAGTAAAATAATAAATGTAAAAATAACAATAATAAACAGAGTAAAATAATACATGTAAAAATAACAACAATAATAAAGTAAGTTCTTGTGGGTTTTTTCGGGCTATATGGCCATGTTCTAGAGGCATTTCTCCTGACGTTTCGCCTGCATCTGTGGCAAGCATCCTCAGAGGTAGTGGGTTAACAGACCTCACCTCTGAGGATGCTTGCCATAGATGCAGGCGAAACGTCAGGAGAAATGCCTCTAGAACATGGCCATATAGCCCGGAAAAACCCACAAGAACTTAGTGATTCCAGCCATGAAAGCCTTCAACAATAATAAAGTAAAATAATTAATGCAATAAAATAATAATAGAGTAAAATGATAAATGTAATAATAATAAATAGAGTAAAATAATAAATGCAATGAAATAATAACAGAGTAAAATAATAAATAACTGACTTAAGTATAAGCCGAGGAGGACTTTTTCAGTCTAAAAAAAGGGCTGAAAGACTAGGCTTATACTCGAGTATATACAGTAGGTTGGGGGATTCACCTCATTACTCTCTGACGAACTAAGTCCCCTTCTCTGCAGTGTGACACTCCCTCAGTTGAACCCCGGGATGGGATGAGAAGACTGAGTCACCTTTTTCTCCTCTGGCCCAGTCCTCTCTCTTCTCCTCTGTCCTCCGTCTTGGGGAAGATTTTCAGCAGCTCAAGGAGATCTAGAGAAACACAGGATTTCAATACAGGGATGGAGGAATGTTTACAGTAATGAAAGTAATTAAATCCCAACCTGGGGAAAAACAGGCATCTACTCTGGCCACTCCTTCCACAGAAGCTGCCTCACAAATGCTCTTCTGAGCATGGGCAAAACAGAGAGAAAAGGGAGAAGCAAACGTGCCAATTTCCCCCCAAACCTGAAATAAAAACAAGGGCCTACAACTCTGGCTTCCCAAAAGGAAATCCTAAGAATGCTGGAAGGCTTTGGAGAGAAGAAGTCTTCCCTTTGATGCCAAACCTCAGCTAACCGCTAACGGAGCCGTGTGGATCTGGCAACCGGAGCACCTGCTACTTTCAAACCAGGGCAACACACAGGTTTGAATGCAACAGGAACAGAGGTTTGTTACTTCCAGGGATGAAAGGATGTCTGCTACAGAGTGCCTGCTCTAAAACAATTGGGTATAACCACGTAGTGCAGTGCAGGACATTTTATCCCCTTGGACAGCGATTGAAAAGACCCGCTCCCTCCTCTATTTGGCTGGGAACTCCCCGTGACGTCAGAGGTGGACAGCGTCTCCCTCATGGCAGGAAAAATGAAGAGCTGTCATTGGTCCAATTGAAGCTGGAATCATCTGGAGGGCCCTCCCAGGCTGAGCTCAATCATGAGCATAACATCGGGTTGAATGCCATTTTCCTGCTTCTTGGCAGAAGGGGGTTGGCCTGGATGGACCACGAGGTCTCTTCCAACTCGAGGACTCTATGATTCTATATGCACATGTGGTCAAAATGTCTGGAGTTTGCTTCTGACTACCAGGCTCTTCCCAAGGGCCTGGATATTGGAGGAATTATTAAATTATTATTATATGTATTATTATTATTAGAATATATGTACGTATATATATATTGCATCTGTCAATCGCATCTGTGAAGGGGGCAGGACTGAGAACAGGGCCCCCCAGACGATCTTAAAGTCCTAGATCAGTATTTCTCAACCTGGGGGTCGGAACCCCTGGAGGGGTCGCCAGGGGGTGTCAGAGGGGTCACCGAAGACCATCAGAAAACACAGTATGTTCTGTTGGGCATGGGGGTTCTGTGTGGGAAGTTTGGCTCAATTCTATCGTTGGTGGGGTTCAGAATGCTCTTTGATTGTAGGTGAACTATAAATCCCAGTAACTACAACTCCCAAATGTCAAGGTCTATTTCCCCCAAACTCCACCAGTGTTTACATTTGGGCATATGGAGTATTCATGCCAAGTTTCGTCCAGATCCATCATTGTTTGGGTCCACACTGCTCTCTGGATGTGGGTGAACTACAACTCTAAAACTCAAGGTTAGTGCCCACCAAACTCTTCTAGTATTTTCTGTTGGTATGGGAGTTCTGTGTGCTATAATTGTTTCCATTACATCATTGGTGGAGTTCAGAATGCTCTTTGATTGTAGGTGGACTATAAATCCCAGCAACTACAACTCCCAAATGCCAAATTTGGTCCAGTGGATGAAAATATATCCTGCATATCAGATATCTACATTACGACTTGTAACAGTAGTGAAATGACAGTTATGAAGTAGCAACAGAAATAATGTTATGGTTGGGGGCCACCACAACTTGAGGAACGGTATTAAGGGGTCAAGGCCTTAGGAAGGTTGAGAACCACTGTCCTAGATAGTTCATAAGGGGAGATGCGTTCGGACAGGCAAGCTGGGCCAGAACCGTTTAGGGCTTTGTAGGCTAACGCCAGCACTTTGAATGGTGCCCGGTAGCAGACTGGCAGCCAGTGGAGATGGCGCAGCAGAGGAGTGGCGTGCTCCCTGAGTGCTGCTCCTGTTAGCTACCTGGCTGCCGTCCATTGGACCATTGGAAGCTTCTGGACAGTCTTCAAGGGCAACCCCATGTAGAGCGGGCTCTTCCCAAGGGCCTGGGATATTGGCCTCAGATGAGACTAGTATATTTATTATTTATGCAATGCATTCTACGTGGGGCTTCCCTTGAAGATGGCCTGGAAACTTCAATTGGTCCAACGTTTGGCAGTTAGATCAATAACTGGGGCAAATTACAGAGAGCGGTCAACCCCCCTGATTAAGGAGCTCCACTGGCTGCCGTTCATCTTCCGGTCCCAATTCAAGGTGCAGGTCATCGCCTACAACAGTGGTTCTCAACCTTCCTAATGCCATGACCCCTTAATACGCTTCCTCATGTTATGGTGACCCCCCAACCATAAAATTAGTTTCGTTGCTACTTCATAACTCATCCTGCTGCTGTTATGAATAGTAACAGATTGGGGGAGGGTATTGATTTTGTCCTATGGGAGTTGTAGTTGCTGGGATATATAGTTCACCTACAATCAAAGAGCATTCTGAACTCCATCAACGATGGAACTGAATCAAACTTGGCACACAGAATTCCCATGACCAACAGAAAATACTGGAAGGGTTTGGTGGGCACTGACCTTGAGTTTTGGGAGTTGTAGTTTACCTACATCCAAAGAGAACTGTAGACTCAAACAAGGATGGATCTGGACCAAACTTCGCACGGATTCTCAGTATGCCCAAATGTAAACACTAGTAGAGTTTGGGGGAAATAGACCTTGACATTTGGGAGTTGTAGTTGCTAGGATTTATAGTTCACCTACAATCAAAAAGCATTCGAACCCTACCAAGGATTGAATTGGGCCAAACTTCCCACACAGAACCTCCATGACCAACAGAAAATACTGTGTTTTCTGGTGGTCTTTGGTGACCCCTCTGACACCCCCTGGCGACCCCTCCAGGGGTCCCGACCCCCAGGTTGAGAAACACTGGCCTACAAAGCCCTGAACGGTTTGGGACCCACCGACCTGCGTGACCGCATCTCCTACCACCAACCCGCACAATCTCTTTGGTCTTCTGGAGTGGCCCTTCCTCCTTCCTTCCTTCCTTCCTTCCTTCCTTCCTTCCTTCCTTCCTTCCTTCCCTAGCTGCCTTCAAGAAAGATCTGAAACCCTGGCTCCTCCGATGTGCCTTCAGAGAGGGGCCACTCAACCCATGTGTTTGTTTCCAGCGAGGGTTGTGCCTTCTTCCCCTGCCCTCTCTCAAGGCCCAAGCCAGTCCTTCTTGGGCTCCTCTCTCATCAATGCCCCTTTTTCTTCCTATCTCATCTCACCCAGAGGTTTAACCTTTTAACTCATCCATCTGGCCCGCCCTTTGTGTTTGGTTTTACCATGCCATTTTATACTGGGTTGTTGTTGGTTTTCTCAGGCTCTATGGCCATGGTCTAGAGGAGGCATTCTCTCCTGACGTTTCGCCTGCTTCTATGGCAAGCATCCTCAGAGGGAGTGAGGTCTGTTGGAATTAGGAAAAAGGGTTTATATATCTGTGTAATGACCAGGGTGAGACAAAGGACTCTTGTCTGCTGGAACTAGGTGTGAATGTTTCAACTGACCACCTTGATTAGCATTTGATGGCCTGGCAGTGCCTGGAGCAATCTTTTGTTGAGAGGTAATTAGATGTCCTTGTTTGTTTCCTCTCTGTTGTTGTGCTGTTCTAATTTCAGAGTTTTGTTTTAAAGAAGCCCCAGTAAAGCCTTGGCAGACTATGCAAAAAGGATCTGCAAAGCCCACCTCCTCCAAGATGGCCTGAACCACCTCAACTGGGTTCTCCAGGCCAATGGAGACTCCACCTCAGGCATCAGAAGAGCTGTTAGACAACCGAGAAGAAGCCACGAGAGTCAAGATGAAGATCCACCCAGAGGGAAAGGGTTCCTGCCAGACATCAAGGGAACCACTGACCGCAGAGGGAAGCTGATGAGGAAACACAACATACAAACCATCTACAAACCCACCAAGAAAATCCAACAAATGCTCCGTTCAGCAAAGGACAAGAGGGATCCTCTCACCTCTGCAGGAGTCTACGCGTATACCATGCAGCTGTGGACAAGTCTACAGAGGGACCACCAAACGCAGCCCCAACACGAATCAAGGAACATGAAAGGCACTGCAGACTACTTCAACCAGAGAAATCAGCCATAGCAGAGCACCTGAGGAACCAACTTGGACACAGCATATTATTTGAGAACACAGAAGTGCTGGACCACTCTCACAAACACCATGTCAGGCTACACAGAGAAGCCATTGAAATCCACAAGCATGAGGAATTTCAAGAGAAAGGAGGAGACCATGAAAATGAACAAAATCTGGCTACCAGGATTTAAAAAACTCTAAAATTTCAACGATGGATTCATCGTTGAGCCTGGATCCCCAGGTCTCAGCGGTGACCAGGGGAGCATTTGCACAGCTCAGGCTCGTGCGCCAGCTGCGCCCGTACCTTGGGAAGTCTGACTTGGCCACGGTAGTACACGCTCTGGTCACATCCCGCCTTGACTACTGCAACGCTCTCTACGTGGGGCTGCCCTTGAAGACGGCCCGGAAGCTCCAGCTAGTCCAGCGCGCGGCAGCCATGTTACTAACAGGAGCGGGACGCAGGGAGCATACAACGCCCTTGTTGTTCCAGCTCCACTGGCTGCCGATCTGCTACCGGGCCCAATTCAAGGTGCTGGTGTTGGCCTACAAAGCCCTAAACGGTTCCGGCCCAAAATACCTGTCTGACCGCATCTCGGCCTACGAGCCCACGAGGACTTTGAGATCGTCCGGGGAGGCCCTTCTCTCGATCCCGCCTGCCTCACAGGCACGCCTGGCGGGGACGAGGGACAGGGCCTTCTCGGTGGTGGCCCCCCGGCTGTGGAACACCCTCCCTGCGGACATCAGACTGGCGCCCTCCCTCATGACATTCCGCAAGGGACTAAAGACGTGGTTGTTTGAGAAGGCGTTTGACTAAGTGCGGCAACAATTGGCAATGACGATTGGAACGGAACATGGAGAACGAGATTTGGATTGTGATTCAATGATGAGACGTTGCGAATGAGTTAGTATAACTGTATTATTGATAGCGTCGTTGTTTACTGTTGATGTGATATTGCTTATGTTGTAAATTGTACCTGGTTTTACATGTTGTACGCCGCCGTGAGTCGCCCCAGTCGGCTGAGAACGGCGGTCTACAAGCGCAGTAATAAAGAAAACAATAAATCAATAAAACCGCAACAGCACAACAACAGAGGGGAAACAAACAAGGACATCGAATCACCTCTCAACAAAAGATGGCTCCAGGAGGAGGGGGAGGACCGCCCTTCCGTGTCCCTGGGCTGCCCTGTCTGTCTGTCTGTCTGTCAGGGAGGCCCTTCCTTACCTGGGCAGGTGGGCGGGTCTCGGCACCTGGAACGGAGGGAGGGAGGGCAGCTTCTGGGGGAAGAGGCCCAAGGCAGCCAGGTAGGCCTCTCCTCCAGCCATCGAGTCATCCAAGCTGTAGAGCGGCAGGCAGGCAGGCAGGCAGCCAATGGGGGGCTCCGGAGGGCGTGGCTTCGCGGGCCCAGCCAATAGGAGCGGGAAGGCGGGCCCCGGGGAAAGAAGGAAGGAAGGAAGGAAGGAAGGAGGCGGGGGAGAGGCAGAGAGATGGACTGTTGGACACAGAGAGAGAGAGAGAGAGAAAGAGAAGGGAGGCCTCAAAGCACTTGCACCCAGGACCAACCTAGGACTGCCTTTCAAGGAGTTCCTTTGCAAATGACCAAGGGTCCGGAGAACAAGCCCTATGAGGAGCGGCTTAAAGAGCTGGGCATGTTTAGCCTGAAGAAGAGAACGCTGAGAGGAGACATGATGAGGGCCATGGATAAATATGTGAGAGGAAGCCACAGGGAGGAGGAAGCAGATCAGGCGTCTGGAGAACAAGCCCTATGAGGAGCGGCTTAAAGAGCTGGGCATGTTTAGCCTGAAGAAGAGAACGCTGAGAGGAGATATGATGAGGGCCATGGATAAATATGTGAGAGGAAGCCATAGGAGGGAGCAGATCAAGGGTCTACAGAACAAGCCCTATGAGGAGCGGCTTAAAGAGCTGGGCAGGTTTAGCCTGAAGAAGAGAAGGCTGAGAGGAGACAGAATGAGGGCCATGGATAAATATAGGAGAGGAAGTCATAGCTAGGAGGGAGCAGATCAAGGGTCTACAGAACAAGCCCTATGAGGAGCGGCTTAAGGAGCTGGGCATGTTTGGCCTGAAGAAGAGAACGCTGAGAGGAGACAGAATGAGGGCCATGGATAAATATGTGAGAGGAAGCCACAGGGAGGAGGAAGCAGATCAGGCGTCTGGAGAACAAGCCCTATGAGGAGCGGCTTAAAGAGCTGGGCATGTTTAGCCTGAAGAAGAGAAGGCTGAGAGGAGACATGATGAGGGCCATGGATAAATATGGGAGAGGAAGTCATAGCTAGGAGGGAGCAGATCAAGGGTCTACAGAACAAGCCCTATGAGGAGCGGCTTAAGGAGCTGGGCATGTTTAGCCTGAAGATAAATACGTGAGAGGAAGCCACAGGGAGGAGGAGGGAGCAAGCTTGTTTTCTGCTTCCCTGGAGACTAGGACGCGGAACAATGGCTTCAAACTACAAGAGAGGAGATTCCATCTGAACATGAGGAAGAACTTCCTGACTGTGAGAGCCGTTCAGCAGTGGAACTCTCTGCCCCAGGGGGGAGTGTGGTGGAGGCTCCTTCTTTGGAAGCTTTTAAGCAGAGGCTGGATGGACATCTGTCAGGGGTGATTTGAATGCAATATTCCTGCTTCTTGGCAGAATGGGGTTGGTCTGGATGATGGCCCAGGAGGTCTCTTCCAACTCTTTGATTCTAGGATTAAGTAAGTTAAGAAACAAAGTATGGAACGATGTTGCAATCCCCAACAACAGCAGGATTGCAGAGAAACTACTGGAAAAGCTGACATGAGACGAGGATTTAAAGATCGAACTGCAAAGACTCTGGCACAAGTCAGTCAAGGTGGTCCCAGTGTTGATCGGCACACTGGGCACAGTTCCTGAAGACCTTGGCCTGCACTTAAACACAATGGGTGCTGACAAAATTACCACCTGCCAGCTGCAGAAGGCCAACAAGCCTCACAACCTCTGAGGACGCTTGCCATAGATGCAGGTGAAACGTCAGGAGAGAATGCCTCTAGAACATGGTCATATAGCTCGAAAAAACCTACAACAACCCAGTGAAGACTTTGTGTTGTCGAAGGCTTTCATGGCTGGAATCACTGGGTTGCAGTGAGTTTTCTGGGCTGCCTGGCCATGTCCCAGAAGCATTCTCTCCTGGCATTTCGCCCATATCTATGGCAGGCACGCTCAGAGGTTGTGAGGTCTGTTGGAAACTAGGCAAGTGGGGTTTATTTATCTGTGGAACGTCCAAGGTGGGAGAAAGGGCTCTTGTCTGTTGGAGACAGGGGTGAAAAGGACATTCAATAGTAACCAAGCTGGCTAATGGCAACATTCACACTTGCCTCCAACTGACAAGAGTTCTTTCTCCCACACTTGACATCATTCCATATATATAAATAATAATGTAATGTTCGTTCGTGCTACCATCAGAACTCAAAAACCACTGGTGGAATTGACACCAAATTTGGACACAAGACACCTAACAGTCCAATGTATGTCCTCCACTAAAAAAAAAAAAAAAAGATTTTGTCATTTGGGGAATTTATAGTCGCCTACAATCAAAGAGTATTCTGAACTCCACCAATGATGGAATTGGGTCAAACTTAGCACAAAGGGCTCCCATGACCAACAGAAAAAACCTGGAAGGGTTTGGTGGACATTGACCTTGAGTTTGGGAATTACAATTCACCCACATCCAGAGAGCACTGTGGACTCAAACAATGATGGATCTGGACCAAACTTGGCACGAATATTCCATATGCCCAAATATGAACACAGATGGAGTTTAAGGGAAATAGACCTTGACATTTGGGAGTTGTAGTTGCTGGGATTTATAGTTCACTACAATTAAAGAGCATTCTGAAACCCACAAACGACAGAAATGGGGCAAACTTCCCACACAGAACCCCCATGACCAACAGAAAATACTAAAGGCCATCCAGTCCAACTCTCTTCACCAGGGCAAGAAAATGTAATCAGAGCCCTCCTGACAGAGAGCCATCCAGCCATAAATATGGATAGATCGAGATGGTTCTCTTTCACACACACAGATATAGTATCATAGATTTGAAATGGACCCCTAAAGAAGGACAATGATATGTTGCCTGTTTCAGAGTGGGCAAAGCAGACACTCTCCACATCCACACTGGCAAAGAAACAACAAGAAATACTGTTTACTCACAAGCAGAAAGGAATTACATATATTAGAAACCAACACTTTCTCATTAATGTATTGTCGAAGGCTTTCATGGCTGGAATCACTGGGTTGTTGTAGGTTTTTCCGGGCTATATGGCCATGTTCTGGAGGCAGTTTTTCTCTCCTGACGTTTCGCCTGCATCTATGGCAAGCATCCTCAGAGATAGTGAGATCTCTTAGAAGTAGGAAAAATGGGTTTATATATCTGTGGAATGACCAGGGTGGGACAAAGGACTCTTGTCTGCTAGAGCTAGGTGGGAATGTTTCCGCTGATGACCTTGATTTGCATTCAATGGCTTGGAAGTGCCTGGGGGAAATCTTTTGTTGAGAGTGATTTTCTCATTACTTTATTTTCCAGATCAACAGACTGGGCCACAGCAAGGCGTGGCAGGGGCAGCTAGTATATATATATAGCCCTGTTAGTCTGCAGTGCCTTTCATGTTCCTTGATTCGTGTTTGTGCAATGCTGCTGCGTTTTGGGGTCCCTATGGAACATGAAAGGCCCTGCAGACTTAATCCAACCAGAGAAGTCAGCCACAGCAGAGCACCAGAGGAACCAACCTGGACACAGCATATTATTAGAGAACACAGAAATGCTGGACCACTCTCACAACCACCAGGTCAGACTACACAGAGAAGCCACTGAAATCCACAAGAAGCATGTGGACAATGTCAACAGAAAGGAGGAAACCATGAAAATCAACAACATCTGGCTCCCAGTATTAAAAAAGTCTAAAATTAGAACACAACAACAGAGGGGAAACCATCAGGCACATCTAATCACCTCTCAACAAAAGATTTCTCCAGGCACTGCCAGGCCATCAAATGCTTGTGGTCAGTTGAAACATTCCCACCTAGCTCCAGTAGACAAGAGTCCTTTGCCCCACCCTGGTCATTCCACAGATATACAAACCCTTTTTCCTACTCCCAACAGACCTCATTACCTCTGAGGATGCCTGCCATGGATGTGGATGAAACGTCAGGAGAGAATGCCTCTGGAACATGGCCAGAGACGCCCAGAAAACTCACAGCAACCCAACTTTGTTGAGAAATGGCAGGCCTGCACTCAGAAGAGGCGGGGCCCAGAGGAGGAGGCTGCTGCTTCCGGGTGTGGGCGGGGCCTGGCTGGCTGGCGGGGAGGCCACGCCCCCTCTCCCTCCCTCCCTGGGGCCTCGTTTGCGTTGGCCACGCCCCCTCTCCGTCCCTCCCGCCTCCTTTCCCTTGGCCACGCCCCCTCTCCCCCTTCCCGCCTCCTTTCCCTTGGCCACGCCCCCTCTCCCTCCCTCCTCCTTTCCCTTGGCCAGGCCCCCTCCCCATCCCTCCCTCCCTCCCTGGGGCCTCGTTTGCGTTGGCCACGCCCCCTCTCCCTCCCGCCTCCTTTCCCTTGGCCACGCCCCCCTCCCCCCTCCCGCCTCCTTTCCCTTGGCCACGCCCCCTCTCCCTCCCTCCCGCCTCCTTTCCCTTGGCCAGGCCCCCTCTCCCTCCCTCCCTCCCTGGGGCCTCGTTTGCGTTGGCCACGCCCCCTCTCCCTCCCGCCTCCTTTCCCTTGGCCACGCCCCCTCTCCCTCCCTCCCGCCTCCTTTCCCTTGGCCACGCCCCCTCTCCCTCCCTCCCGCCTCCTTTCCCTTGGCCACGCCCCCTCTCCCTCCCTCCCGCCTCCTTTCCCTTGGCCACGCCCCCTCTCCCTCCCTCCCGCCTCCTTTCCCTTGGCCACGCCCCCTCGAGCTGCCCCGCTCGGCGCGCGCGAGAGAGCGACTGCGCATGCTCCTCTCTCTCTCTCTCTCTCCCCCTCCTGTCACGGCGCTGTAACGGCTGCTTCCTTCGAGAAGCTTCGTCAGGCTGGCTGAGGGGAGGGGGAGGCGGTCACGAGGGGCGCGGCGGCCAATCGGAGAGCGGCAGGGCGGCGCAGGGGGCGGGGCCGGCGAGAGGCGCGCGGATTCGAACTCCCGGAAGCGGCGGTTGGCTTCGCGCGAGGCCATCTTCCTCCTCCTCCTTCTCTCCAGGCTCCTCCCTCTGCTTGACCGTTCGTGCTCCGCCATGTCCGGCCGCGCCAGGGCCAGAGCCAGGGGCCGAGCCCGCCCCGCACAGATCGAGGACGACGCCACCGCCGCCGCCGCCCTCAGAGCCGGAGCCGCGGTTGGTGGCAGCGAGGGGGCCGAGGAGGGGGTGGGGTTGGGGTTAGGTATTGGTGGGTGTGTTTTGGTTGGGGTGGGTTAGCGCCCACCCCCCCCCCACAAAACCCCACTCCCCCACAACATCAGACTAGGATCAACACCAACACGCGCCCCCCCCTCCACCAACAGAGAAAACAACTGTCTTGCGCGGGGGATCTTCGCTGACCCTTCGAACCCCCCCACCCCCGAGTATTTCGTGATTACACCCCCGGCACCCCACCCCCCACCCCCCCGCCCCCCCACCCCGTATTCCCCCCCCGCCTAGTATTATTTCTTTCATTTGTATATTGACATTTCGTTGACATTGAACACCAGAACACACATGTCCCTGTTGGACCTACCTTTTAATCTGGGTTGCTTGCATTTGTCTCGGCGTTCGTCCACGCTCATCCCCTGTTTGCTGGGCGTATCAAAGCAGCACGACCAACGACTTAATATGAGATCATAGTTTTTTCCATATAGACTTATGTACAGAGTAAACTCGTGGTGGACTGGAAGACCACCCATCAGCAAGGAGAGAGTCAAAGGGAAAGTGGCAGGCTCAAACAAGCCGAAATTGAGAACCTCAATCAATGGCTGAAACCAAATACGAGACTCCCCCCTGGGCACACAAGAAGACAGGGCGACTTGGAAGGCGCTAGAGGACTGAACAGACTGTGCTCTGGCACCACAAGATGCAGAGCCAACCTAGAAATGGGGCCACAAAGTGGAATCCATGACATGCGAGTGTGGAGAAGAGCAAACCACTGACCACCTGCTGCAATGCAACCTGAGCCCTGCCACATGCACAATGGAGGACCTTCTTGCAGCAACACCAGAAGCACTCCAAGTGGCCAGATACTGGTCAAAGGACATTTAACCAACTACCAAACTCACAAGTTTTGTATTTTTTCTGTTTGTTTGCTGTGTTCTGTTAGAAATGTAATATAATGGACTGGCTGCTCTGACACGACAAATAAATAACCTCACCCTTGGCTGTTCTGTCTTAGGTTTCTGGGAGTGGCATTTAAATACATGGTCTAGAAGCATTCTCTCCTGACGTTTCGCCTGCATCTATGGCAAGCATCCTCAGAGGTAGTGAGGTCTGTTGGAACTAGGAAAGGGGGTTTATATATCTGTGGAATGATGAGGGTGGGACAAAGGATGCTTGCCTGCTGGAGCTAGGTGTGAATGTTTCAACTGACCACCTTGATTAGCATATAATGCCCTGACATGCCTGGAGCAAACTTTTGTTGAGAGGTGATTAGATGTCCTTGTTTGTTTCCTCTCTGTTGGTGTGCTGTTGCAATTTTGGAAAAATAAATACATGGGCTATATGGCCATGTTCTAGAAGAAGTATCTCCTGATGTTTTGCCTGCATCTATGGCAGGCATCCTCAGAGGTTGTGAGGTCTGTTGGAAACTAGGAAATTTGGGTTTATATATCTCTGGAATGATGTCCAGGATGGAAGAAAGAACTCTTGTCTGTTGTAGGTGTGAATGTATAATTCATACCGCGACATGAGAACCGTCTCCTGTTACTGGATAGACCATAGTACCACTAAAATTCGCACACACGCTTTCAAGGACGTCCCCAAGAACTACTTCACTTCTCTCCCCCCACTCAACTTCCTCTCTCTCACCACCTCTCCCATTCCTCTTCCCTCCATAAATCCCTCTCCATCCATACACCCTGTATCCCCATCCACTTCCCACTACTTCATACCTCTCTCAAACTCCCTCCTCTCACCCTCCATCATCCCAAGAACATGACCACCCCTTCACTCTATTGTTACCCCCACTCCACCATGTCCCCTCATTTCATTTCCTTAATCTATCCACAAGCAGAATTACCATTCCCACCTCTAACTCTCGCAGTCATCCAACAACCACGAGTCTGAAATCAAGAAACGTCCCATTGGACTAACGTAAATAAATAAGCATAAGAACACCTACTCACGCCAGCATGAAACTGAATAAAATTTCGCCCCTTATAAAAACACCCCCTCTCTCCGTATTAAAAATCGAAAAAATTACCAAAGCACTACACCCACACCACATGCCCCCCGCCCCCCCACCTCCCCCCCTTCTCTCTGTTAGATATACCTCATCTCTTTCATACCAGTGGTGTAAACTACATTAACTAACCTCACACACATTAAATTTCAATATGGTTCACCTTATAAATCCCACCAAACTAGTATTGGACATTAGAGTTCAATCCGTATAACAACATACCTCCCAATTTCAGCAAGACAGAAGACATACGAGGTGCCCCTTAGGAAACAATGTCAATTCGCGAGACCAACGTAGAAGTGGGCACCTGACAACGCACTCGCATGCGGGCTGGCTCGGGTAACAGGTTGGGAAGGTGACTGATAGAGGTACGACTCGACGACTGGGCGTAGTAAATATCGGTTCCTTTGTGTGTTCTTTTGTAAAAAGGCAAATTTGGGGTCTGTATGATGCACGTGTTCTTTTCATTTTTGAACCAAGGTAGGCGGCATGGTTTGGTTTCAACCTGGGACTGTGGAACCCGGATAGAGTACTGGTTTAGCTATGCTTTCTGTGAACTGTGGTACTAAACTGTTTAGAGCATAGAATAGTTCCTGTTTGAAGCACAAAGGGGACCACTCGTGTACAATTGTACTTTCTAGATATGTGGCCTACACATATAATGCCCGATGCTTTAGTCGCTGATCATCCTTAGTCTTAATATTTCCATAGTCGTCTTGGGAACAGTTACCTAATCCTAAGTTTATCTGTCCACACGAAAACCAATGAAAGTTAAGGGAATTTTTTGTACTAATATGTTGGGGATTGGGGGAGCTCTTATTTGCTGAGCTGGATCTAGAGTGACATTTGCCTGTTGTTCTGAAGAGATGGGGGCAATAAATATGAGCAGAACAGAGATGGGAAATGAGACACGAATGTGCTGCCATCATATGATTAGAGGTTAGTAGGAATTGGTTTTATGATATTACTTAAGGTATCATCTCTTAATGTGGCTATACCAGATTTTTTGTGCAAATCTACAAAAGCGGATCAATATTAATCATATCTCCAAAGGGAATCTTAAGAGATAATAAAGGATATGAGCATTAATTCTCTATAGCGCAACATGGTCAAGAGATGGCGAAGCTATGTGCGCATTTGCACCAAGATCAAACACCAAAAATTTTGCTGTTCTATTAAGTGGAAGGCATTCAGGTCGATTATTGGTAGAGGCTGTTTTGTTTGTTTGAGTGCGTAGGTCATTGAATGGTTTGGGATGAATGTTTGTGTATGTAGGATGACTTGTTGAGTGAGTGTGAGAGTCTCTCAGGATACTCGGAAATGTTGTGAGTATTGTGTAAGTTTATAAGAATATTTACAATACTTCATGCTCAACGCGCGATAGCCACTAGGTGCGGTAGACGAAGGAGGATGTATCATGGTTGGGTGTGTTGTACAAAGATGTTAGGCAGTCTAATGGTCAGGTTATTTGTAGGTCTACATAGGTGATTCATATATAACCGATCCTAGGAGGCAAGTCAATTGTCGGGGTGATACAGAGATGGAGCGCGTTTTTCTCTCATCTTGCATGTACAACTCCTGAAAACGTAGTTTGCCAGGGTGTATGTAGGAGGGTTACTTAGGTAAATGTTATTGCAGGTCAAGTTTTAGGTTCAGAGGAACAGTTTTTGTTTTTGTTTTAGGGGGTAGGAGCTAGGAAGGCAGATCATTATGGGATTTCCAGGAGATAGAGTCATCAAATTGAGGTTGTCGTGAACCAAGCCGTCATCTCGAACTAGTTTATATGCATTTATAAAGTTGCTCTTTATGCAGGGTTATTTTGGTAATAATAATAGGAGCGCCCGGTGGCACAGTGGGTTAAAGCACTGAGCTGCTGAGCTTGTTGATTGAAAGGTTTCAGGTTCGATTCCGGGGAGCGGCGTGAGCTTCCGCTGTCAGCCCTAGCTTCTGCCAACCTAGCAGTTCGAAAACATGCAAATGTGAGTAGATCAATAGGTACCGCTCTCGGGAAGGTAACGGTGCTCCATGCAGTCATGCCGGCCACATGACCTTGGAGGTGTCTATGGAGCACCACACCTCAGATCAGAGTCGGATGACTGGACTTAATGTCAGGGGAAAACTACTAGGGTAAATGCTGGTGGTCGTGCTCCATTTGCAGTATTGCACCAGTCCACATTAGACACTTGGAAATGGTAGGTGCTAAGAAACGGAACAACACAACTGGACTGGTTCGGTCCCTCTGCTATAGAAATGGAGATCTCAGATGAGACACCAGAAGTCCAGAGTGCAGAAAACTGGATTTAATGTCAGGGGAGACTTGTACATGCAAAAATTGAGACCCGTTGGTTATGGATGGCCCCCGCGGTGGGACAAAGGACTAACCAGTATAAAAACTCAAAAATTATAACAGCAAAACAACAGAGGGGAAACAAACAGGCACATAAAATCCCTCTCAACAAAAGATTCCCCCCAGGCACTTCCAAGCCATTGAATGCTAATCAAGGTGATCAGCTGAAACATTCACACCTAGCCCCAGCAGACAAAAGTCCTTTGTCTCACCCTGGTCATTCCACAGATATATAAACCCATTTTTCCTACTTCCAACAGACCTCACTACCTCTGAGGATGCTTGCCATAGATGCAGGCGAAACGTCAGGAGAAAAATTGCCTCCAGAACATGGCCATATAGCCCGAGAAAAACAACAGAGGGGAAACAAACAGGCACATGAAATCACTCTCAACAAAAGATTCCCCCCAGGCGCTTCCAAGCCATTGAATGCAAATCAAGGTGATCAGCTGAAACATTCACACCTAGCTCCAGCAGACAAGAGTCCTTTGTCCCACCCTGGTCATTCATTCCACAGATATATAAACCCATTTTTCCTAGTTCCAACAGACCTCACTACCTCTGAGGATGCTTGCCATAGATGCAGGCGAAATGTCAGGAGAGAATGCCTCTAGAACATGGCCATATAGCCCGAAAAAACCTACAACAACCCAGTGATTCCAGCCATGAAAGCCTTCGACAATACACAAAACCACTTGTCATACTCCCAGCCTGGCTTTGGATGCTTTTGGACTTCCCACACACCCAGAAAATCCCAACTCTATTTTTCTATTCAGTTCTATTCAAACCTTCAGATGCAAGGCTTAGTTATTTATTTGTTGTGTCAGAGCAACCAGTCCATTATATTACATTATTAACAGAACAAAGCAAACAAGCAGACAAATACAAAACTTGTGAGTTTGGTAGTTGGGTTAAATGTCCTTTGACCAGTATCTGCACTATAAGGTTTTCACTTGGAACGCCTACAGGTCGTCCGAGTGTCTGTGCCGCATAGTGAGGGTCCTACTTGAGTAGCATGTGGTGGACACAGGGCTCAGGTTGCATTGCAGCAGGTGGTCTGTGGTTTGCTCCTCTCCACACTCGCATGTCGAGGATTCCACTTTGTGGCCCCATTTCTGAAGGTTGGCTCTGCATCTCGTGGTGCCAGAGCGCAGTCTGTTCAGCGCCTTCCAAGTCGCCCAGTCCTCTGTGTGCCCAGGGGGGAGTCTCTCATTTGGTATCAGCCATTGGATGAGGTGCTGGGTTTGAGCCTGCCACTTTTGGACTCTCGCTTGCTAGGGTGTTCCAGCGAGTGTCTCTGTAGATCTTAGAAAACTATTTCTTGATTTAAGTCGTTGACGTGCTGGCTGATACCCAAACAAGGGATGAGCTGGAGATGTCTTTGCCTTGGTCCTTTCACTATTGGCTGTCAGGTGGTGCAATACCGGCTAAGCAGTGTAATTTCTCCAGTGGTGTAGGGCAGAGACGCAGAGTCAATGATGTGCCTGCCATTGTTCTCTTGTCACCCTGGATACAGCTTAAGCCCCTCCCGGTTTATGGAACCCCTCGGCCTGGGCAGCAGCCGGAGCCGCCGGCGGAAGGGCCGCTCATTGGTCGCGGTCGCCAGAGAGGAGGAGGAGGAGGAGGAGGAGGAGGGCTGCCTGCACAGGATGCGGCCAAGGGTAAGGAGAGGCTCACGTCCCGTGGGGATCTTCCTCAATACCCATCACAGGGTTTTGCCCCTCATCTTCAGGGGCTTCAGCTAATTTAATTTCCAAAGGAAGAGTGCTGCTTATATTACACAAAGTGTTCCTGTCCTCATCAGGGAACAGACTTTTCCTGTTTCTGTGAAATTCAGGTAGAATTTTTAAAAGTCTATGATTATTCTTTTATACCCTTAAATAACTCTCAAAGCGTTAAAATGAAAACCAGGCTGTCATTGTGGTCCCGACTCCTGTTTGCTTCTGGTGTTTGAACAGTGCACCTGCTGCACAGACTGCTTTCTGACTGGACCTTCTCCGCGTCCTTCATCACCCTAGCTCTGACCTTCTCTGGGACTCAGTTTAGAGGTGGTGATGATGTGTTGTCACGTTGAAACATCGACCTTTGGGGTTGGTTCAGCTCTGGGCTGCCAAGAGGCGGGGGCTGATCCCTCTTTCCCGCTTGAGTAGGGTGGCAATGGGCAAGGTATTGGGAACGCAAGGGACAGCGGCTTTCCTTTCCCATTCCAGAGCTGGAAATCTCAGCCGGGTTTCAAGAGATGAAGTTGGGCGAGAGAGGCGGGTATAGAAGGAACTATAATGACATCGGAGTCTACACCCGCCAGTCCATTGAGCATGTCAAGGAGGCTAAGACAGGTACGTGATGTTTCTATCAGCTTTTAAATGGGGGGTGTGGTGATACTATTCGTATTGTAAACACAAGTAGAACAATACAAATCTCAACAGCAATCCTGCAAGGTTCCACCAAAAAGAAATGCAGTGGCCTTGCTTTTTGCTGCAACCGTTTGTATACATTTAAAATCTTACGCTTCGCATTCTATTTAACCATAACATTTCAAGTGCATACAAGCCCTGCCCTGCCGGCCCAGCGCCAAAGTGCTCCCGAGGTCTGGCTTTACAGATTTCCCTGAGGCAGCCTGTTCCGCCGTGGAAGGGTTTGCTGCCACGAAGGGCTTCAGGAGTTCAATAACAATCACATTTATTTATCCCTTAGCCAACCATTTCCCACTTGGATCAAGGAGGGAAACGGGCTTATTAAAAAGCATTGGTAGAAACTGTGCATATTAGAAACCATCACTACACCGCTTAGAATTCATGTTTTCAAAGTTCTGTGGATGGGCGTGCCAGCAGCAGAGGCCAGTCTGGATGGCTGTTGTAGATTCAAGCAGCAGATTCCGCTGCCCATTGCCCTCTGCGGCACCTGGAGAGAGAGAAGCCCCTCTTCTGGGTGACGCTGGGCAGGAGGTTGCTTTGAATGGCAGCCCTTTGGCGCTTCATTGTGAAGAGAACAGGGCACTCCCGCCTTGTGCTCTCTCAAAGTGCTGAGTAAAGCAGAGAGAGCCCACGGGAGTCTCTTAGGTGGAATTGTATTCTGGGTTGGCAGGGAGGGGGCCTCCACCCTTCTCAGTGGCTGCTTTTCAGCTCTGCTCATAGAGGGGGAGGTCAGAGAAAGGGGGGTGGGGTCCTTCTGTCTGCTCCTTCCTTCCTTCCTCTGGCTGGGAAGGGCACAGCTGCTCCCAGGTGGCCGTGTTGGTGTCATCCTTCCCAAGGAATGGTGGAAGTGGAGGTGTTTCCTGCCCCCTCCTTCCTCTTCCCTGGATGCCGAGGGAGCTGGTGGCAAAGCGGTTGAAAGGCTGCTGCCCGGCCATAGGTGGCTAATAGGAGCGGACGTGTCTCTGCAGGAGTTTCGGGGACTGCCATCGCCTTGAGCACCAACCACTTCCGCCTGACTTCGCGCCCCCAGTGGACCTTGTACCAGTACCACATTGACTTCAGCCCGCCCATGGAGTCTCGGCGCCTGCGCTGCGCCCTCCTGTTCCAGCACGAGGACCTCCTTGGCAGGACGCACGCCTTTGACGGGACCATCCTGTTCCTGCCCAAGAAAGTGGGGAACAAGGTGGGGGGCCCACCCAGACATTCGGGGTCTCAGTGGGCGGGATGGCCTGGCACCTCTGTGGGGATGCCTCTGACCAATGCAGAGCGCATTTGATTCATCAGTGGTGTAGAACAAGAATGTGAGAGAGGTGGGAGGAAATGGCAGGGCCCCACCGTCCCCCATTCTGCCAGGCAGCTGAGGCACGGCAGAGAGTGTGCGCTTCACTGCAGCTGCTCCCTCTGCATCCGTATTGGCTATTCCACACGGACAGCATCCCAGGCCTCCTCCTCCGTGCAGTGCCCTCCCCAAAATGCCTTGTTCCTCTTCAGGGAGCTCCAGAGACTGAGGTGCAGCCAAGGGCTCAGCCTCCACCTGGAGCAGGGGCTCCTGACTCCTGGGAAAGAGAAGACCCTCTTCTTTGGCCCCTCTGCTCCAGGAGCACACACTCCCTGCCCTCAGGGCATGGGAACAGGCTCTCAAAGAGCAGACCAGCAGGGCAAGCACATCTCTTCCTGAGGGCTCTGGGGACCCCTCGCTTTGTGCCCAGGCACTTGCACGCATTGCGCCCCAAAACCTGGAGGGTCAGGAATCCCGATGTCTGTATTTCCAGAGCATAGTGTTCCCAGAAGGAAGGCCTGTGTGTGCCCCTGGCTTTTGTGTTTCAGCTGGGAAGGGCGACAAGCACAAAGGACCGAACTGAGCCCGGCAGCCCGGGGTCGTCTGTGTTTGCGTCCTTTTGCATCTTAGTCAAGGTGTCAGTGCGGCTTCTGTTGATGTTCTTTAGGTGACGGAAGTGTACAGCCAGACCCGTCAGGGAGAGACGGTGAAGATTATCATCACCTTAACCAATGAGTTGCCATCGACCTCGCCAACGTGCCTGCAGTTCTACAACATTATTTTCAGAAGGTTGGCTCGGATGCCTAGAATTCCCGTTAGGAAAAGCTCTCTCAGGCATAGGCCTGCAAGCGTGCTTTGCAGCAAATGTTCCTTCTCTATGTTTTGGAGGCCCGTCTTCCTAGATTCTCTGCTGCTTCAGGGCAGGAAACTGGCATGCCTCCTCCTTTTAGAAAGCTGTGTCAGGAGTATCCCATAATGAGTCAATGGCTCTTCTTGCCCCTCTTCCAATGTCATGAATATTACCATATCCTTTCCTCCCTCCTTGGAGAAGCACCTCTTAGGCCAGACCCTGCTTTCCTGCAGCCCTTCCAATGCATAGTTCCATAACGCCAAAACTTCAAAACACCAAAATGCCAAAACACAATGCCAAGGACCAGATTTCTGTTTTCCCTACAGCAGAACCTGACTCCCCGCATAAAATCCAAGACTCCAAAAGTGCACTTCTTCTTCCTCTTCACTTGAGAAAGAAGCCTCAAAGTGACTAGACGGCTTCCGTGCCAATCTGCCACTCTCCATAGGTACACTCTCTCTCTCCTGCCCATGGAACAGAGCCTAGCGGGTGAGCCAGTCTCCTCAGGTCTGCCACACTTTTGCAGCATTATTTGAGCTGTAGTCTTTATATTAGGAATATTCGCTTGATATTGTCCCAGAGTTGGTTGTAACACTGAATATAGAACGGACTCTCATCCCAGGATCCAATCTCAGTGTTAATAGGGTCCAGATGTTGAGATCTCTTCTTGATTCTGGTGTTAACAAAAACACAAGGCTTGTCGATCTGACATTCTTTCTTCTTAAACATAAGGAATGTTGTTAAACATTTCTGTTAGAGTCAGATGTCCCGGACGTTTCTTAGGAGGAGTAAATTGATCTCATTAGCGAAGTCCATTCAAGCATGGATTATAGTTATCTCATTGCTGGCTGCATTGCCAATATCATAAGTCAGGGATGGGCTCGAAATTGGACCATGTTGTAAAGGATTTATAGATGTGTTAAGATTTGCAGTAGCCCCGACTAATCTCTTAGGTAAATCCTTCTGGACTTTCCACAAACAATTACTCAATACTCCTAGAGCCACACATTGACATGATTTGGTCTCCCATTCAATTTCCCACAATAGATTAGAATTTTATCGGTCTAATATTGGTCGAGAAGTCTGCACCATTGTACGATTGCTGTTAGGATGTGCGTATTTCTTGTGATTGCCATAAACCTCCCGTTTCCCACCAAGAGGATTTGACGTGAGCCAGGAACAGTCCCAGAGGAGAGCTGCTTACCTTACAAAAAGGTGCCGGGTTGACTGCCTCGCAGGGGTGAGGATGGCAGATTTTGCCCTGGAGCCAGGAAGTCTCCCCTACAATTCTTTGTCGGAAGTCTGCTCTAATCTGCCTCCACTAACTGCAACAGCGGAAAATGAGGCAGTATTTGAAGTTTCTCAGAGGAGCTATTTTGAAGGGATAGGAAGTGTGACTATCTGCCAGTATCCCCTTCTACCACAGCTCTCACAATCACCTTACTTTCTTTTTCCACCCTCCAGGCCCCAATGTAAATAGGCCTCTCTGGACCTTCCAAGGGCCCTCCGCCCTTCCCTGCCTTTGAGGGACGGGCAGACACTTACAGCCAAGCCTTCCCCAAACGAGCATTTTCCATGGCTGGTACATAGGATGTCATCATATGTTATGATACATAATATACATATACATAACCCGTCTTTTGGGGGTTTTTCTTTTTCAGAGTGTTGAAAATAATGAATCTGCAACAAATTGGACGGAATTACTACAATCCGAGTGACCCCATCAGTGTTCCCAAACACCGGTAATGAATGGGGCACACTCATTGGGGTTTAAAGAGTTTACTATTGGAAGGGCCTTGCTTGAAGGCAACGGAGTCTCCCAGGAAACCCAAGCTTCCATCTCCATTCAGCATGATTTAGTGCCTGAAGGCGCTTTGCGTCTTTGGGGTTCAGAACGACATTGACGGCTCCCGAGGGAGGTCTTCCGTCCATCAGATTCAAGGGAGAAAGCTCAGTTTGGAAGAAGGCTGGACTTGAGATAGCGACAGGACCCTCAGGATAGACCCAGAGGCGGGATGCGCTGTCCCCACATGACGTGGAGCTGAAGGGCTGGAGCTTCTTTGCACCTT
>NW_026846588.1:635559-675913 GCF_025583915.1 Anolis sagrei ordinatus | reverse complement strand
TATGTCGTGATTGGGGTGTGTGTGTGGGGGGGGGGGGCTTGGGGGACATTCCGGGGCCTTTCTTTGAGAACGGAGGGGGGGCACCCATTGCCTTGTAGAGAAAGCCGGAAGGCAGCACAGCATCCTTGGGTTTACAGTCTTCCGTTGTATGGTTCTCATGCGCTTGAAGGGCAGAGCGGCCCCTCTCAGAGTCCACGTGCCGTGAGCGCTCTCTTAGAGCCGTGGGTGAAAGGGCCGTGCCTTCTGCTTGTGACCACAGGCTGATGGTGTGGCCGGGCTTCACCACCTCCATCTTGCAGTACGAGACCAGCGTCATGCTGTGCTCAGACGTCAGCCACAAGGTCCTCCGGAGCGAGACCGTCCTGGACTTCATGTATTCCCTGTACGATCAAGTGGGCGAGCAGAGGTTCAGGGAGGTCTGTGCCAAAGAGCTGGTCGGCCTCATCGTCCTCACCAGGTAAAACCTTCCGGGTGGGTTCTCCAGTCACGCCAGCGTTGATTAAGGCAGGCTGTGTGGCAGGAGAGTCAGGTGGGCGCAGTTGCCGCACATTGGGGCCTCTTTGCCTGCGTCGTCCTTGATTCACGGTGCTTCAAGGGTTTTTCTTGGGGAAGAAATGCTCAAACACTTTTTTTTTTTTTTTTGCAGGTATAACAACAAGACTTATCGCGTGGATGACATTTCCTGGGATGCCAGCCCGAAGGATCGATTCAGGAAGGCTGATGGGTCAGAAATCAGCTTTATAGAGTATTATCAAATGGTAAGAAAGGTTTCCTTCCGAGATTGAGGTCTTGTAAACCAAGCCAGGGGTAGAGTTAACAAAACTCTTGATTTTCCCCAGTTCAGGAATGCTTGTTTGCACAATACCTTTTCACCTGTCAGTAAACACTTGTGACCCAAAAGTAGGGGAAGGGGCCCTGAAAGAGGTTCAGTTTGCTCTGAGAATGAGGACCCCAGTTGCCTTTGCGCTCAAGAGATTTCCCATTTTGCAGGTTCATGGCATAATATCTGGGCTGGGGGAGGGGCCTCTTGCCCCTGACTCGAGGCGACCCCTCTCTAGACCCATCGGCCTTCCTGAAGAGCCAGAGGCCTCTCTACTCCCACCATGTTCTATGGGAACATAAGGAGCCTTCCTTGCTCAGATTTGGGGCACATGCTCAGTCTGCCCCCCAGGCCCCTCCTCTGCAGGGCTCTCTCTCGGGACTGGCCTGGAGTTCCCTTTGGGCCTGCGCGGGGGAGGGAGGGGCCGCTCTGCCAGGGACCCAGGCCGCTCCTGAGGCTGGACAATCCTCACTTCCCCTCTGAGCCCAGAACTGGGAAGCCATTCAGAAGCCAAAACTGCCCACAGAACTGGTGGCTGAGAAAAGAGAGTCCTTGGTGTTTTGGTGGTTCAGAGTAATTAGAAACCAATCCAGGAGATGTGTTTAAAGTGCAGGTGAAGCATAAGTAGTTTGCTTTTAGGCTTGGGTCCCACCTGCATAATGTGCATAGATGCAAATGTGGATATCCCGTAGTCCGTCCGTCCCCCGTCCCCCCCGAAAGTCCAGCGCAGTGTGTTGCAAATGAGGTCCCTGAGCCTGCCTGGGGTGCCCTTTCCCTGCAGCAATACAACCAGGAGGTCAAGGACCTGAGCCAGCCGCTGCTCCTGAGCCAGCCCAAGAGGAAGAGGGGCCCCGGAGGCGCCACGGAGGTGCCAGGCCCAGCCGCCCTCGTCCCAGAACTCTGCTTCCTGACTGGTGAGAAGGGAGGAAGGAAGGAAGGAAGGAAGGGAGGGGCCTTGTGGGGGGTTCTCTCCAGCAGAGCTCAGCAGGAACCTGGGAACCAAGGGCTGGCTCCTTTGGAGAAAGAGGGGCAGCCCAGCGGGGAGACGAGGAGACCGAGGTGTGCCTTCGAGGGAGCGTTCCTGTGCCTGTTTTGGCCAAGGGAGGGGGTGCTTGGGCAGCCCCTGAAGAGCAGGCCTGAGCGCTGAGGGGAGCCCACCGCTCTGTCTGTTCCCTGAGGAGGGAGGGAGGCCCTCTTGGGAAGGGACTGTGCGCTCCCTCCCGCCCCCCCCCCCCCTTCGGTGTTCCTTGGGACTAAGGACGGTCTGTCATAGGGCTGACGGATAAAATGCGGAGCGACTTCACCGTCATGAAGGACCTGGCTGTCCACACCAGGCTTGCGCCGGAACAAAGGATGCGCGAAATCGGGAAGCTGGTGGATTACATCAACAAGTACGCTCCTTCGGCTCCCTCCGGTTCACTTTCCGCTCCCAGCGTTGTGAGAGTCGTGAGGCGCAGCAGTGCTTTTGCTGAACGGCCCGTGGTTTTCCTTCCAGGGACAAGAACGTCCAGGAAGAGCTGCGCGACTGGGGCTTGAGCTTCGACTCCAACTTGCTCTCCTTCTCGGGGAGAGTCGTTCAGTCCGAGAGGATCCACCAAGGGGGGAAAGTGGTGAGTGGGGGGCTTCCAGGCCGAGGGTCTTTGGAGTCTTGGGCAGAAGTGGGGCCACAGTGGCCTCGCTCACCTCCAGGGCCGCCTCTCTCTCTCTCTTGCTCCTTCCAGTTTGACTACAACCCGCAGGCGGCCGACTGGTCTCGGGAGACGAGGGGCGCCCCCCTGCTGAGCGCGAAGCCCCTGGACAACTGGCTCCTGCTCTTCCCCCGCCAGAACTACGATGCCGCCAACACGCTGGTGCAGAACCTCTTCAAGGTCACCCCCGCCATGGGCGTCCAGATGAAGAAAGCCACCATGTAAGTGGCGCCAGAAGGCCAGAGGGCATGGGTCTGGCTGGGCATGAGCGGATTCCCTCAGGACTGGCACCTCGGGGGTGGCAAAGGGGGGCCCAGTCCGGAGGCGTCCTTCAGCCTCGAGGCAGGGCTGGTTTTGCCCCACCACTTGTTTTGTGGGACCAGGGACCTGATAGAGGGGGTTTCCCAGAATGCAGGGGGGGGGGGGCAGCCTGCCAATTTCAGAGGAATAACCCTGAACTGCTAGTCTATGAAGGGAATGCAAGGCAGGGGGTGGAAGAATGCCCAAGGGTGTGAGCGACTGCATGGCCAGGAGGAGGGGTGCCTAGCTCTCTTCCCAGTGCTGCAGACCTGGCTTGCAAGGCCTTCTGTCTCTGTCTTGTCAGTGCCGCCAAGGGCAGTGTGGGTCGCAGTCTCACAGCATTGATTGGGTGGGTGGGGATCATTCTTTCCACACTTGGGTCTGTGACGCTATCCTTGAAAGTCTTACGCTCTCCCTTCAATAGGGTGGAAGTGGAAGACAGGACGGAGGCCTACCTGAGAGCCCTGAAGCAGACCGTCACCTCTGACACCCAAATGGTGCGTATTGAGCCACGCCTTGGATATTCATGGCCTCCCTGAACTATCCTGGGAAGAATCCTCACGCTTAATGGGTTGGACTGGAAGGCAGAGGGAGCCTGAAGTCATTGTGTGCAACAGGCGATGCCACACTGCGAGGGTGGAAAAGAGCCTGGGGTTGTCCTCTTGGCTGAAGAGCCGCCTTTCGGGTCCCGCTCTTTCCGTTCTTCTGCCTTGTGATGCCCACATTCGAGTGGGTTCCGCAAGGCGCACGTTCTGGGTTTGTCTCCACGGCAATAGATTGATCCCAGGGTCCTGGCCATGCTTATCCTTTTGTGAGAGAGAAGCGCTGGGAGAAAAGGGTGCTCTGAAAGCCTGGCGTTCCTGGTTCCCGTGCGCTGGGCTGTATTGGGTCCATGGTTGTTGCAGGGCAGAGTGCGCCAGATCTCCATCCTTTGTGGGGGTGGGGCCCTGGGGCCTTGTGCCAGCTCTGCTCCTGCAGAAGAGCCCAGAAGGTGGGCTTTGGGGGTACCTTGTCACCCCCCTTGTGACGCAGGGTATGGGCGCTCTCCTGCCCACAGGTGGTGTGCCTTCTGTCCAGCAGCCGCAAGGACAAGTACGACACCATCAAGAAGTTCCTGTGCAGCGACTGCCCCACCCCCAGCCAGTGCGTCCTGGCCCGCACTCTGGCCAAGCCCCAGACGGTCATGGCCGTCGCCACCAAGATCGCGCTGCAGATGAACTGCAAGATGGGAGGAGAACTCTGGAGCGTCGAGGTCCCTGTAAGGAAGGAAGGAAGGAAGGAAGCAGGCCCTCTTTCCCCAGGGACACCCTTCTGGGCTGGGCTTGGGGCCCCTCCTGAGTGGCCTCCTTTGGGCTCAGTCTCAGGAGGAAGCCTTGCACTTTTGGAGCCTTTTGGGGGGGGGAGAGCAGGAACGATAATCCCATTGCCGCCCGGTGGCCTTTCCCCCCCCTCACCCGCTCTGTGTTTCTCTGCTGCCTTCCAGCTGAAGCAGCTCATGGTGGTGGGCATCGACTGCTACCACGACACCCTGGCCGGCCGGCGGTCTATTGCGGCATTTGTGGCCAGCCTGAACCAGGGCATGACGCGGTAAGGAGAGCACCGGGCGGTTGCCGAGGGGGGTGGCTTCGGCACTCACGTCTGGTTGTCTTTTGCATCAGGCGTGCATGCGCCTGGAGAGAGACCTCTTTGGAGCCTCTGGTGCAGTGGTTCTCCCCCTGTGGGGCCCCCAGTGTTTTGGCCTACAACCCCCAGAAATCTCTGTCAGTTGACCAGCTGTTAGGGTTTCTGGGAGTGGAAGGCCAAAACCTCTGAGGACCCACCGGTTGGGAGTCACTGCTCTGGTACCTTGGTTTGCTGTAAACGTACCTGGAGATGTTCTCTTCAAAGGGCGTAGGCCAGTGATGTGAGGAGCCCGTGGGGCATTTCCTCCATCTGGACCTTGTGGGTGGTGATGGGCACAGGCTTCTCTGGGGAGGGAAGTCACGGGCCATTTCAGGGTCCAGAACAGATGGGCTGGTGGGACACTCCGCAGACTCCCTTGGCCTGGAGATACAAAGTAGAGGGCCGCTCTTGGGGACTTTGGGTCAGGTCTGTAATGGAGGGGGATGGGGAGGGGGAGGGGAGGGAGGGGAAGTGCCTGGGCCTCGCCTGGGAAGGCTCCTTCTGCAGCTTGTAATGAAAGAGAAACACAATCATGGAGAGCGCAACACCTGGCTTGAGAGCAGCCCCCGAGAAAGGGGCACAAGAGTCTCGTGGACCAGAAGTGGAACAGAAGCCAAGAGTGTGATGCGGCAGCTGAAGAAGCAAAAACCCCATTCTAGGCTCCATCCGTGAGAGGAGAAAAGAAATAGTAATAATGATTATATTGTCCACCTCTTCCTGCAGCGTGAGGTGGGACACATCGTTGAAACAAGAGATGAGGCACAATTAAAAGGAAGAGAATGAGATGCACAGAGTTCAAACTCAATGCAGATGACAATCCACAAGCTAAAACTGTCTGGCTCGGCCTCTGCCGGAAGAGATGGGCCATCAAGGGTGCCTTAAATTCTAGCAGCTGATCTTGCTGTGGCATCTCTTCCTTTGGAAGGCTGTCCCCTGGGCACTGCCGCCGCCTTTTGGGGGGGCGGTGACGGTCGCCAGGCTGGTCCTTTCTGCCTGGAACAGCCCCCACCCCCACCCCCTGAGGGTCTGTGGATTGTACAGGGTGCAGGGCAGTCCTATAGGGAACCTGGACCCAAACCTCGAAAGCAACCCTTTGTCCTTTGCCCGGAAACTCATTGGCGGCCACTGGCGTGACATGAGGATAGGGGTGATGGGCCCCCTCCTGGGCGTTCCTGGGACCAGTCTGGCTGCTGCATTTGGAACTGGTTGGGGTTTCCACACTTGGTCCAGAGGGGCCCCAATGTTAAGCGCAGTACAGAAGTCCAGCCGTGGAGTGACCAGGGCTTCGAAAGGCAGGAATCCCTGTGGAGGGGCTTGGGGGTGTCCAGTCTGGAGAGCTAGGTTGAGATCTCTGAAGGGAGAAGAGGAAGAGGGTGCGCTTGCTTCCTGCTGCTCTGGAGACGGCAACACCATGGAGCCCTGGGTTCAAGGGGCGGGAAAAGGGGCTCCTCCTGACTCAACCTGAGGGAGAGCTTCCTGGCGGGCGAAGGAGTCCTTTCTCTCTTCTGAAGCCTGGCCTTCCTCCCTGTCTCTCCGCAGCTGGTATTCGCGCTGCGTCCTCCAGGACCGAGGGCAGGAAGTGGTGGACGCGCTCAAAGTGTGCTTCCAGGGTAAGGTGCCCCCTCCTGGGGCAGTTTCTCCGTGGGGGGTGGGGCCGCGGCCTTTCTCCTCTCACAGGGGCAGTTAGTTGCTGGGGAGCCCATGGTGGGCTTTGGGGCACTGCAGTATCAATGGGGGGGGGCTCCCTTGTGTGATGGAGCAGTGTGGCACCTGACTCTGGGGAACAAGGGGCCCTGAAAACCCTGTGGGAGGCCCTCTCAGCCTCTCAGTCACACTCTCTCAGCCTCAGGAAGCCTGGCAGTAAGGTCGCCCTCAGCCAGAATGGCTGGAAAGCATGCAGTAACGTCAACAGCAACAATGCCATTGTAACCTCTGGGTATTTGAGTGGTCTTGCCTTTGCTGGGAAAATGTTGTAACGCTGGGCTGGGCTGGGCCTGATCCTGGCACACCCAGTCATTGGGGGAGAGAGGCCTGCCAGAGTGGCTGCACCTGAGCATCCTCCTCTTCCACTTACACTGTGCTTGCTTGTGTGGTGTTCTCTCTGGAAGCGGCCCTGAGGACGTGGTACACCCACAACCAGCACTTGCCCTCCAGGATCATCGTCTACCGGGACGGAGTGGGAGACGGCCAGCTCAAGACCCTGGTCAACTACGAAGTGCCTCAGTTCCTGGAGTGCCTAAAAACCATCGGCCAGGACTACAAGTAAGCCCAGGGCGCGTGCAGTCGGGTGGGGGGGGGACAACCACGAGAGACCCTCCTCCAGGAGCAAGGGAGACTGACAGGAAAAGAGAGCAGAGTTCCTCCCCAGTCTTCTGAGACCCAAGGGATGGGAAGTCCCAGGAAAGAAGGGGGTGGGCACTTGCGTCAGGGGAGTTGCCCTGAGAAGATCCGTCTGCACGTCAAATATGGAGGGAGGAGAGACAGGCGGGGGAGGGAGGGAGGGAGGGAGGGAGGGGGCAAGTCAGGGGTGGGCTTCCCTATCCTGGATTCCTAGAATTGGAAGAGACCCCCTCGTGGCCATCATCCAGTCCAACCCCATTCTGCCAAGAAGCAGGAAGATTGCCTTCAAAGCGCCCCTGACAGATGGCCATACAGCCTCTGCTTCAAAGCCTCCAGAGAAGGAGCCTCCCTCCACCGCACTCACTCTGCGGCAGAGAGTTCCATCTCTCCTCCAAACCCTCTCTCCTGCTCTCCTTGACTGGCAGTGGCCCCTGGCTTCAGTGGGGTTGGGTCCTGCTTTGGGTAACAGCAGTACCTTCCAGGCATTTGATTGGCCAGCAATGGGTGTGCTCTTTACCCACCTGGATTCTTCCGGGAAAATAAAGGGTAGTCATTGAGTTCTCTCGGGAAATGCCTCCATCAAAAGCAGTCTTAACTCCCTAATGGTAAACTTTCTGTGTGGTTTTACTAAAGCCCGAAACTGACGGTGATTGTAGTGAAGAAGCGCCTGAACAACAGGTTCTTTGCACACATCAACGGGCGACTCCAGAATCCGCCACCCGGCACCGTGGTCGATGTGGAAGTGACCCGGCCAGAATGGTGAGTCGCGAGGAAAGAGCAAGCGCTTGTGCAAGCAAGGGGGATGGGTGGTTGAGGGGCGGGGGTTGATCTCCTGGCTCCGTGAGGAGGGAGGGAGGGAAGGGGGGCTTGGAAAGGGTTCACAAAAGGGCCAGGGGTCCGGGAGCCACCAAGGGACCCCTCAGGAGGAGGAGGAGGAGTGGCTGAGGGAGCTGCAAGGGGAAGCTTTGCTTGGAGGAGGAGGAGGAGAGGCTGAGCCAAGGGGAGCCGGGTTTAAGGCCTTGGGAGGGAGGTCCCATGGAGGAGGAGCAGCTGGAAGGAGTGGAGGCTTGTTCTCTGCTCTTCAGGGGAAAGAGGAAAGTCACTGGAGGGAGGGAGGGAGGGAGGGGCTGCAGCCAAGCACTTTCCAGCCAACCGATCTGCACCAACAGAGGCCCTGCCTGTGGGATATGAGGCTGGCTGCTCGAAATCCCTCCCGGTCCCTTAAGAGAGCCGCCTGCTGCCTTTGCAAGTGGCTGGCCCCTCCTTGGCCCCCGAGACAGAGGGGGAGGGGGCCTGTTTCCAGAGAGGAGGAGGGGGCTCTTGCCTGTCTGCGTCCCTGTCCCAGGGCGACTCCTGGACCTCCTTCCATCCTTCCTTCCTTCCAAACAGGTACGATTTTTTCATCGTAAGCCAGTCGGTGAGGTGTGGGACCGTTGCGCCAACACACTACAATGTAATTTATGACAGCAGCGCCCTGAAGCCGGACCACATGCAGCGGCTGACTTACAAGCTGTGCCACATGTATTACAACTGGCCGGTACGTATGGCGGCCCTCAGGCCCTTTGCTGTTCACTGGAAATTAATAATGCCCTTGGCAGGGCTTGTCCTCCTCCCACCAGGCAGGCTCAGAATGCAGAACATACACAAACATGACTCACTGGAAGTGACAGGCCATGATGGGTCTGTGGGCTGGGGACCTTCCAGGGTGGGAGCCAGAGCATCCTGCTTCTGTGTTTGGAAACGTAAATACTGCAGCAAATCCTTGTTGGGCAGCTTGAAGGAATCCACTCTAGTTCTTTCAAAATTGGTTTCTCCATCGTGGTTAACTGTGAATCATGCCTATGGTATTCCCGGAGGGGCTTCCACTTTCAGGAGGTAGCCCCGCCCACTCTCCTCAAAGAGTATATAGCCAGGGGGGGGGGGGCTACCGCTTCAGTTCCTTTCATCCGCCGCTCTGGCAGCAGCTAGGAATCTTTCTCTCGTTTTTCTTCCTCTTTGACTAGCATTTCTCAAAATCTGGAGCCTAGTGGGGGAAGGGGGCGTGTCTTTGGGACCCACAGGTCAGATACACCTGGAGACAGGCATCAAAATACAGGAGTCGTTTGATTCCCAGCTGAATTATTGTATTTCCTCATGTCCTTGATTTCTCTCCCACCTTCCTTTCTCCTCAAGGCAGGGACTCGAGGCAGCTGACAATAACATGGCGCAGTGTGAGAGAGCTCAAAAGCTAGGCAAACACAACGGTTAAAAACCGCCTTGAGTCGCCATTTCGGCTGAGAAAGGCGGTATAGAAGTAAAGCAAATAAATAAATAAATAAATTAAAAAGCCATTCAATACTGTGTCATATATGAGAACCCCATTTAAATTAGCTTTAACAGTTAAGCATCCTCCCAAAATCCCCCCCCCCACGTTCTCTCCATCAGCAGCAGCAGCCCACCCCTCTCCCTCTCCCCCTCCCTCCGCAAAATCAGGCGGCAGAGGCCTCTCTTCTCTGCCTGCAAGCAGAGCCCAGCAGGGATTGGGGCCCCTGGTCAGCCAGGCCCTCTCTTTTGGAGGGGAGGGGTCTCCAAGGTCTGGGGGAGCAGCCCCTGTAAGGAAGGAAGGAAGGTCCCGCCTCCCTTGTTCCCCCAAAGAGCCGCCTGGGAGGAGGTGGGGCACGGAGGGGGAGGGGGAGGAGGATGCCCTTCCCAGAGGATGGCAGGGGGCTAACGGGCTAGTACAGAGAGAGAGAGAGAGAGAGAGGAGCCAAGCTGCTTTTTCATATTGGAGTTTGTATAAGTCGACCCTTTTGGGTGTTTTTCATTCTGTCCTTTCTTGAAAGTGTGAATCGCTTTGTGTCTTGTTGTCTAAGCAGAATGCAAACATTATGACAACAGGCTGGTCCTACTCTGAGTAGAGCTGCCTTTGTTCTCTGTGTCCTTGTGAGAAAGGTGGGGGGGCAAAGCCTGGAGAGGTGGATAACGACACCCCCTCCCCATATTTGCATGCAGGGCGTGATCCGTGTGCCGGCGCCCTGCCAGTACGCGCACAAGCTGGCCTTCCTGGTCGGGCAGAGCATCCACCGGGAGCCCAACCTGGCCCTGGCCGAGAACCTGTACTACCTGTGAGGAAGAGAAGGAGGAGGAGGAAGAGGAAGGAGGAGGGAGAGAAGGGGATCGTTTTCCCAATTTGAATGTTCTACTGTTTACTCAAGTCATGTGCCTTTCAGGGGAGGGGGCTGGGATGTTTTGGCCAGTTTGGCCTTGCACTTTTTGATTTATTATTATTTATCGAGTCAGGGGCAACCACTTTTTGTTGTGGTCCTAAGAATGACCGTGCCCCCTTCTCATGTTGTTCTGTTCTCTGATATTCACTTGCAATCAGTTTGTTGCGGGAGGCTTTCACAGCTGGAATCACGGGTGTCGTGTGGTTTCCGGGCTGCGTGGCCGTGTTCTAGCCGCATTTTCTCCTTGTTACACTGTTACAGTGATGTTATTTAAGAACCTTTATGTTACGATATAGAAAGCTACATGTCCAGGTTGGGTCAGTAAACCCCTTGTTTGGCATCCTTGTCTCGTCTTTCTTGGCCACTCCAGCATGTCACCCTCCCCCCACCCCACCCCCATCTAGCACGGGCTGCCAACCTGCACACTCCTCCACCCTTTACTTCAGTGAAGGATGCGGCATTTCCATCGTTGCACGGTGGTAACTGCTACTCTCTCGGCCATATTTTATACAAGTGCCAGGTACCTCTGCCTTGTTGGTAACAGCAACCTCAAGCAGGGCAGAGGATTTGAATGGTGTGGATCTCTCCACAACGGATTGGTACACTAACAACTCAAGCCTAACACCATAGTGGTGAACATCAGCCATGTCCCTCCCAAAGGTCATATTCAGTATCCATTGATAAGAAGGGAAGGAACTAGGTGCAATGAGCAAGAAGGTACACACCTTGGCTTGTCTCTTCGCCAGACTGGCACGCTATGGGGCTTCTATGGGAGCCTATCCACACTTTTTATGGGGTAAGATTGCCCCCTACCTGGACCGCTTTCCTCTTGAGGAGCAGAGGCAAGCCAATGCCTTCCAGCAGGAAGAAGCCTGTCTTCTGGCTGGCTTACAGAAAGAACTGGCAAAGCACATGGCCCATTCCTTGAGCTGCCCTGCCGGGCTTTGTGCCTCTGGACTGCCCACTTTGGTGCCCAACGCCATATAAAGACCTCCCAGGGCATGAGGCGGGTCCCTCCAGTCCGGAGACTGACTCCCAACTCGGACATGCTCACAAGACGAGGCAGACCACTCACAACCTTGGCTTTCCTCCCTCAGCCTCTCATCAGTCCAGATGGCAATGGGGAGGCTTCTGTCAGAACTCTCTTAGACGATTTAGTCCTCCCTCATGTAGGGCCAAAACTTGCTCTGTGCCTCAAGCTCCGTCCAACAGGAAGCTGCCTCTACCCGCCTGGAAAACTCTACCCTTCCAGGGTCAGTGGGAGAAAAATAATAATAATAATAATAATAATAATAATAATAATACTTTATGTATACCCCGCCACCATCTCCCCAAGGGGAGTCGGGGCAGCTTACATGAGGCCAAGCACTGGGTGTGAACAGAGGTAGGGTATATCTACGCGGGGGGGGGGTTAAAGGGTAATGTAGGGAGATCAATCCAACGGGTAAATAAAGTGCTTCTGAGGACATTTTGCAGGGAATTGGCCAGAACAGGGCATTCTTTCCTTTATTCTGGGAAGGCACACTGGAACAGCCACATTTTCAAGCTCCTCCTAAAGACTGCCAATGTGGGGGCTTGTCTGATATCCTTAGGGAGTGGGTTCCAGAGTCAGGGGGGCCACCATAGAGAAGGCCCTCTCCCTTGTCTCCACCAATCGCTCCTGATGTTCTCAGCAATCTGATCCAAATGGTATTTTTAGCCCTCCTTCTGTGGAGCCCCCCTCCCCCCCAAGTTGGCTATTAGGAGTTCTGCATTATCGAAGAACCCCAGCCCTTCTCCTAGTTCCGGTCCAGTGTATCTGTCCGAACGTATCTCCCGCTACGTCCCACCTCGGAGTTTGAGATCATCTGGGGAGGCCCTGCTCTCGACCCCACCACTGTCACAAGTGAGGCTGGTGGGGACGAGGAGCAGGGCTTTCTCAGTGGTGGCCCCTCACCTGTGGAACTCACTCCCCGGGGAAATCAGAGCATCACCATCCCTCCTCTCCTTCAGGAGGAGGGTGAAGACTTGGTTATGGGACCAGGCCTTTGGGCAACCAGGCAATTAAAGACCAGCAGGATTGACGAAATGGTATTAAAAGCAGATCTATGAGACAGCAAACACTGACAATGTAAGGGAGGAATTTAGGTTTGTATTGATTTTATTGATTTTATTGATTTTATTGGAATAATGCATGAAGCTGTTGGTAACTGTGAATTTATTGTAATTTGTGATGATTGTTGTGATGCAGGCATCTAATCGTGCCTTTACTGTGTAAGCCGCCCTGGGTCCCCTTCGGGGTGAGAAGGGCGGGGTAAAAGAACCCCAAATAAATAAATAAATACTTGAAGATTGTGTCTAGTTTCTTCCTCTCACATATTTATACATGGCGCTCATCATATCTCCTCTCAGCCTTCTCTTCTTCAGGCTAAACATGCCCAGCTCCTTAAGCTGCTCCTCATAGGGCTTGTTCTCCAGACCCTTGATCATTTGAGTCGCCCTCCTCTGGACACATTCCAGCTTAGAGTCAACATCCCAAGTCTTTTGCAGAAAGCGCCCTTGGAAGACACCTGCCAGTCGGCAGCATGGTCCACACTCCTCACATTTGCCACCCACAATAAGCTGGATACCATCTTGCGGAAGGATGCAGCCTTCAGCAGTGCTGTGCTGTTCTGTGTGGGTGACCCCACCTCCAAAGGTTAGTGCTTGCTAGTCACCCATATGTGTGATTTCACTGACAACACCAAGAAGAATGAATTGCTTACCTGTAACTGTTTCATTGAGTGGTGACCTGAGAAATGTGCACCCTCCCACCCATCCTCTCTGCTGTGGGTCATGCCCTGGTTCTTTAGTGCTGGGAACTAAGGCTCCCTCTCTCTGCCCACTGCTATATATACTCGATGAGGAGAATGGATGGGGCTACTGCCAAAATGGGCACATGCACATGTATAAATATACACACATGCACTCTTGGGATGGCAGGCAAGGCTACTGCCAAAAAGTATCCTTTCAAGCTCTAGGTCCCAAACTGCAAATGAGCTAGCTCAGTGGTTCTCAACCTGTGGGTCCTCAGATGTTTTGGTCCTCAACTTCCAGAAATCCTAGCAGCTGGTAAACTGGCTGGGATTTCTGGGAGTTGTAGGCCAAAACACCGGGGGACCCACAGGTTGAGAACCACTGAGCTAGATCCAAGGGTATTGAAGGAATCCTCAGAAGTCATTTCAGAACCACTGGCAATACGTTTTCAGCATTCTTGGAGAACAGGAGAAGCCCCAGCAGACTGGAGGAGGGCCAATGTGGTCCCTGATTCCAAGCAGGGAGGGAAAGAGGACCCAAATAATGACCAGTGTCCAGTCAGCTTGACAGCAATACCAGGAAAGATTCTGGAGCAGATCAGTCAGGAGGCAGCCTGCCATCACTTAAGAGGGTTGTGATCACTGAAAGTATGCGTGGATTTCTCAGAAACAAGTCCTGCCAGGCTCATTGTCTCTTTTTTCAATAGAGTTACAAGCTTGGTAAGTGCAGGGAATGCTGTGGGTGAAGGCCATCTTGATTTCAGGAAGGCCTTCCTTTTGATATTGAGCTGCTTTTAGCAGGGTCTCCTTGAGAGAGAGAAACCCGAGGACCGCGCCTAAAGGGCTCTGGGTCGCTTGGTGAGGCCAGCGAGAGCCAATCCAAAGAGTAAAAATATTATAAATAATAATGCCTCATCCAAGTGGAAGAAGTTTCTTTTCAGCAATCGAGGTTTATTGTGATTCAGCTGAGATCAGATGCATTACAGGAATCATTCCACTGCAAGCATACAGATACAAAGATTTCAGGCATTTTTATACAGTACAGGACAAAAGAAAGCAGTTTGAAACTCCCGCCGCCCCTTGCCGGCCGGCTTGACGCTGATTGGTTGAGGCTGGAACAGCTGGGAGGAGGCTTGGCGGCCCGCCTCAGCTTTCAGCCAATCAGAACGCTCCTGCGCCTCGGGAGGGCCAATGGGCGCCCTCCGCTCGCTTCTGAGTTTAGACCAATCAGGAGTGAGGAGGCGGAACGGCCGCAGACAAAGGGGAAAGATGATGGGATTGGGATTTCCTGCCCGCTGGAATGCGGGCTTTGTTTTAGGTGGGAAAAGGGTGATCCCTTTAAACAAAGAGGCTTTCCTGTCCTTGATGGGTCTGGGAAGCAGTATGAAAGGCTGGTTCGGTATCGGACCACCCGGAGGGTCAACGATATCTTTTTGATTAAATCAATCTTTTCTTTCCTAGTCTCTGCTGACCCCCTTCCCTTCGCTGGCCTTGCTCCGAGGGCTAGGGTTGGGGATCAGTAGCATTGTCCATGCTGATGAATCAATCAAGGGTGATTAAGGGAGAGGCTTGAGCTCTTCCCTTTGGGCAGTTCCTGGTCACGCCGCTTTTGTGGGGCAGAGGTCAAGGGGGTGATGGCATAGAGGAATTCATAAGGGTTACATACATATCATAGTCATAAAACACAGGCATCACTAATACACAGGCATCTCATAATATCCCATCCCCATCCCCAGCGAAAGTTTATTACAATATTGGATCTTTATTATAACGCAAACTGGAGATCTCATAGTCCTTTGGCAAAGGTGCGTGGAAACTGAGGCTGCTTGCATTTCAAGGCAAGCACCAGAAGGAAGTTCCTAAGCCAGGGATGTGGCAAACAGTTCAGTTCATGAAGCAGAGAGTCAATAAGAAAAAGGCAGAAGCCCAGTGATGGGCGCTGGGTTGGGTAGTAGCAGAGTCCATAGTCCAGTGCATAAGTCAGAGAGTTCACAAAGAGGAGACAGGAACCCAGTTATGTGCGCTGGGTCAGGAAGCAGCAGAATCCATTGTCCGGCCCTTGGCGAACTACAAATACTTGGGAGGGGGGGGGAAAGATGCTCGGCATCACTTTGACATGGTCCCCCATGACCTTCCGGCAAGGACACTAGTCAGGTGTGGGCTAGGCAAGGCAACTGTGGGGTAGATTTGAAATGGGTTGACCCAACCCAACCCAAAAGGTGTTTCTCTTCAGGGGTTCCTCTTCATCCTGGAAGGAAGGGACTTCTGGGGGGTCATAAAGCGGGCTCGGTCCTGGGTTCTTCAGGGCTGCTCTGCATCTTTATTCATGACTTGAAGGAAGGTTTAGAGGGCGTGCTGACCAAGTCTGCAGATGGGACCAATTTGGGGGAGAGAGCTAATCCTCCAGAGGACAGGATCGGGATTCAAAATGACCTCAACAGATCAGAGAGCTGATTGGCCAAAACCAACACAATGAATTTCAGCAAGGAGATGGGTAGGATACTTGACTTGAGCAGAAAAAGTGAACTGCAGAGATACAGGATGGGTGACGCCTGGCCCAAGAACAGTCCACGTGAGAAAGATCTTGGAATCTTTATGGACAACAAGCTGAACTTGAGCCAAGACTGTTGTGCAGCAGCTGAAAAAGCCAATAGGATTCTGGGCTGCACCCCAAGGATGGCCATCTGTCAGGAGCCGAGTGTTCAGGTCAAGGGAGTCGTGGTGCTTCTCTCTTCTCCCTTGGTCAGACCTCCTTCACCTGGAATCACACTGTGTCCACTTCTGGGCAGCAGAATTGAAGAGAGAGAAAGAGATGGACTCTCAGCTGGAAGGGGTCCAGAGCTGAAGAGGGCAACTCGAAGGATCCAAGGTCTGGGGACCATGAAGAATCCCCCTGAGGAGCGTCTCAAACAGGTGTGCATATTCAGCCGGCAGAAGAGAAGGTTGAGAGGAGGCGGGACAGCCATGTAGAAATAAGGAAGAGGGAGGGGGCTTCCTTCCTTCCTGCGGCCCTGGAGACTAGTACTCAATGGAGACATGGGTTCAAGTGGCAGGGAAGGAAGGGGATCCCACCCGTACATCAGGAAGAACTTCCTGGCTGTAAGGAGAGCTGTTCAGCAGGGGAACTCTCCACCTCCTCTGAGTGTGGTGGAGGCTCCTTCCTTGGAGGCTTTTAAACAGAAGCTGGATGGCTATCTGTCAGGAGTGCTTTGATTATGCTCTTCCTGCATGGCAGATGGGGGTTGGACTAGATGCCCTTTGGGGCTCCTTCCAACTCTATGATTCTTCATAGAATCATAGAATCAAAGAGTTGGAAGAGACCTCCTGGGCCATCATCCAGTCCAACCCCCTTCTGCCAAGAAGCAGGAATATTGCATTCAAAGCACCCCTGACAGATGGCCATCCAGCCTCTGTTTAAAAGCTTCCAAAGAAGGAGCCTCCACCACACTCCGGGCAGAGAGTTCCACTGCTGAACGGCTCTCACAGTCAGGAAGTTCTTCCTCATGTTCAGATGGAATCTCCTCTCTTGTATTTTGAAGCCATTGTTCCGCGTCCTAGTCTCCAAGGAAGCGGAAAACAAGCTTGCTCCCTCCTCCTCCCTGTGGCTTCCTCTCACATATTTATACATGGCTCTATCATGTCTCCTCTCAGCCTTCTCTTCTTCAGGCTAAACATGCCCAGTTCCCTAAGCCGCTCCTCATAGGGCTTGTTCTCCAGACCCTTGATCATTTCAGTCGCCTTCCTCTGAACACATTCCAGCTTAGAGTCAATATCTCTCTTGAATTGTGGTGCCCAGAATTGGACACAGAAGGAGGCTCCTTCTTTGGAAGCTTTGAAACAGAGGCTGGATGGCCATCTGTCAGGGGTGATTTGAATGCAATATTCCTGCTTCTTGGCAGAATGGGGGTGGACTGGATGATGGCCCAGGAGGTCTCTTCCAACTCTTGGATTCTATGAGGCTGGCTGGCCATCTGTCAGGGGTGCTTTGAATGCAATATTCCTGCTTCTTGTCAGGATGAGGTTGGACTGGATGATGATGGCCCAGAAGGTCTCTTCCCACTCTATATTGTACGATTCTATAATTCTGTGAGAGGTTCCGCTCTTGACTTTCCTATCTCTATGAGCCGCGCAGGCGCTCAACGCAGGCCGCGCTCCACTTCCTCCCGAGAAGCGGAAGTAGCCGGAGCGTTTGGGGCGCCGTACCGGAAGTGGCGGCTGATCTGTGCTCAGGGCCGGCCCGGAAGGAGTGCGGGTGGCGGCGGAAGAGGGCGAAGGAGGAGCAGGAGGGCGGCCGGCGGCAAGATGTGGCGGGCGCCGGCGGGAGCGGCGGCCTGGTCAGTACAGCACTCCCTCCCCGCCCGCCCGCCCGGTCCCCGAAGGCCCACCGCGTCCCGGCTTGAAGCGCGGCCTGCGGTTGCCTTCGCTCCCCAGGCAGGGCGGCCGTTCCCTTCAGGCGGAGAGGGAGGCAGGGAAGGCGGGCGGGCGGGCTTCTCCCGCAAGGGCCAGGCTTCCTGGGCCTTGCTCAGCCTCAGCGTGGGCAGATGGAGACACTCTCCCCGTGTTTGGGTGGGAGAGCCAAGCAGGAAGGGACCCCCCCCCCCCCCGGCGTGACAGAAGAGCAGGTCCCAGGGGGCAAAGAAGCCAGGGCGGGAGGCTGGTGGCCCTCCAGATGAGTTAGAACAGGGGCCTCCCTCCTCCAGGGAAATGCGGGTCTGCCTGCCTGCCCGCCCGCCCACCTCTCTCTCTCCCTCCGTGGAAAAGGCGCCTCCTCTCCACAGGAACGCCTTGGGCCTCATTGGGAAGGGCGCCCCTCCTCAGGAGGCTTCCGCCCTCTTCCTGTCCCTGTGAGAAGGGGATTGTGCAAAATGCAGTAATCATATTGTCGAAGGCTTTCATGGCTGGAATCACTGGGTTGTTGTAGGTTTTTTCAGGCTCTATGGCCATGGCTAGAGGCATTCTCTCCTGACGTTTCACCTGCATCTATGGCAAGCATCCTCAGAGGGAGTGAGGTCTGTTGAAATTAGGACAATGGGTTTATATATATATCTGTGGAATGATGACCAGGGTGGGACAAAGGACTCCTGTCTGCTGGAGCTTGGTGGGAATGTTTCAACTGGCCATCTTGATTAGCACATAATGGCCTGACAGTGCCTGGAGCAATCTTTTGTTGAGAGGTGATTAGATGTCCTTGTCTGTTTCCTGATCCTGAAGCTGGCCACAGGATTGTATGGTCGAAGGCTTTCATGGCCGGAATCACTGGGTTATTGTAGGTTTTTTCAGGCTATATGGCCATGCTCTAGAGCAGTGGTTCTCAACCTTGGGTCCCCAGATGTTTTTGGCCTACAACTCCCAGAAATCCCAGCCAGTTACCAGCTGTTAGGATTTCTGGGAGTTGTAGGACAAAATCATCTGGGGTAGGTTTTTTCGGGCTTTATGGCCATGGTCTAGAGGCATTCTCTCCTGACGTTTCGCCTGCATCTATGGCAAGCATCCTCAGAGGTAGTGAGGTCTGTTGGAACTAGGAAAAAGGGTTTATATATCTGTGGAATGACCAGAGTGAGACAAAGGACTCTTGTCTGCTGGAGCTGGGGTGAATGTTTCAGCTGATCACCTTGATTTGCATTCAATGGCTTGGAAGCACCTGGGGGGAATCCTTTGTTGAGAGTGATTTTATGTGCCTGGTTGTTTCCTCTGTTGTTTTGCTGTTATAATTTCTGGGAGCCAGATTTTGTTCATTTTCATGGTTTCCTCCTTTCTGTTGAAATTGTCCACATGCTTCTTGTGTATTTCAGTGGCTTCTCTGTGTAGCCTGACATGGTGGTTGTGAGAGTGGTCCAGCATTTCTGTGTTCTCAAATATATGCTGTGTCCAGGTTGGTTCCTCAGGTGCTCTGCTATGGCTGACTTCTCTGGTTGAAGTAGTCTGCAGTGCCTTTCATGTTCCTTGATTCGTGTCTGGGCAATGCTGCTGCGTTTGGTGGTCCCTCTGGAGACTTCTTGTCCACAGCTGCATGGTACACGGGAGACTCCTGCAGAGGTGAGAGGATCCCTCTACATAGGGACCACCAAATGCAGCAACATTGCCCAGACACGAATCAAGGAACATGAAAGGCACTGCAGACTACTTCAACCAGAGAAGTCAGCCATAGCAGAACACCTGAGGAACCAACCTGGACACAGCATAAACCACTCTCACTACCACTGTGTCAGACTACACAGAGAAGCCATTGAAATCCACAAGAAGCATGTGGACAATTTCAACAGAAAAGAGGAAACCATGAAAATGAACAATACTACCAGTGTTTGATGGGCATTGACCTTGAGTTTGGGAGTTGTAGTTCACCTACATCCAGAGAGCACTGTGGACTCAAACAATGATGGATCTGGACCAAACTTGGCACAAATATTCCATACACCCAAATATCAACACAGATCAAGTTTGGGGAAATAACTCTTCCAGGAGTGGATTTCCCTCCCTTCCTTCTAAGGGGGAGATTCCTCTCACCTCCTTTCTCTCTCACCACATTCTTAACTGTGAGTCCTTTCTAATTGTTATTGCTGTGGTAGAACTGGGCCTCCATACCCACCAATTTAACCATCTCATAGTAAAAAAGAAAAGAGAGAGAGAGAAGAAGAAGAAGAAGAAGCTTGAGTTGTATTTATTTTATTTACTGCATTTTTACCCCGCCCTTCTCAGCCCCCGAGGGGGGGGGGGGACTCAGAGCGGCTAACACAGGCAGCAATTCGATGCCACAGTAACAAAACACCAGTATAAAACATAAATACGTAAAAAGTTAAAAACAGTAACAATTAGTTATATCATCACATAATCACATATCCATTTCCAAATTATTGTAACAGTCATCAAGACCAGTTCCATATTCAGAGTGCTGCTACACCCACTAGCCAAAGGCCTGGTTCCATAAACACGATTTTAGTTTTTTCCTGAAGGAAAGGAGGGAGGACGCCAATCTAATCTCGTTGGGGAGTGAATTCCACAAGCGGGGGGTCACCACTGAGAAGGCCCTGTCCCTCATCCCCACCAAACGTGTTTGTGAAGCCGGTGGAACCGAGAGCAGGGTCTCCCCAGCAGATTTTAGATTACGAGGTGGAATGTATATCTGTTGTATATCTGTTGTATCCCTGTGTAACTTGCTCAAAGGGTGGCAAGTTGAAAAAGTTTAAGAAGCCCTGCTCCAGAGCGTTTTGAGCAGAAGGGAGCTGTCCAGCATCTTTTTAGGCGATGTGCAGAAAGGGAGACTCCACCGGCTCCCTAAGCCTTTGGTTCCAGGGCAGTAATGGAGTTGCCTTCAAGAGGTATTGTCGAAGGCTTTCATGGCCGGAAGCACTGGGTTGTTGTAGGTTTTTTCAGGCTATATGGCCATGAGAAATGTCTCTAGAACATGGCCATATAGCCCGAAAAAACCTACAACAACCCAGCTTCAAGAGGGATCTTCTCATGTTGGGTCAGAATCTGCCCTCTTGTGGTTTAACGCCCTTAGACCTAGCCATCCCCTCAAGGCAGCAGAGGACTGGCCTCCTGCTTCCTTTCTGGGGCGGCCCTTGGGGGTGTCAAGAGGGCCATCCTGTCACCCCTCAGCCTGAATTGAGGAGAACGGGGGAGGCATTGGGGCTCACACAACACCCTTTAAGGAAGCACAACTGCAGGCGCAACCGTTTCACTTGCGGAACTCCACCTCTGCAGCTGTGGCTGAATATGGAAATCACATGATGGTCAAAAACGCACAGCTGCAAGCATGGAGGGATCTTCCTTGCGCATAACAGACCAATGGGATGCCAGCCAGCGTTACTGCATCTTTTGGCATAAAATGGGCAAAGGGCAGGAGGGAATGAGGGAAAGGAACCTGTGCTCATAGGCCTTGTCTCTTCTTCTTCTCCTTCAGCGTCATCTGTCGAAACCTCACAAATGGGGTCCATGGAGCGAGAGGGAAGCCGCTGCTGCAGAAACTGCACCTCGTTTCCCGGAATATCCACCATTCCCGCCACCCCGTGTCCAGATTTCAGAGGCCCCCATTGCGGAGCTCAACGCAGCCCTTCTCCTCCCTCAACCGCCTCCCTTTGCACGGCTCCCGGCTCCTCGTGAAGTATGGCTCCCCGCCCCACAGGACCTTCTGGCTGGGCAGAGTGGCCGCAAGGCTCCTGAAGCTGCGATACATCCTCCTCGGCTCCGCCGTGGGAGGGGGCTACACAGCCAAAAAGGTACCCACCGAGGCAGGCAGCAGCCACTGTTCTTGTCAGGAGTCAATTTCTGACGGCATGAAGACATCACAAATTCATTCCGTGACATCCTGGCTGAATCAGTTCTCTCTCTGTGACATTTTGAAGCCAGTTGAAGGTGCTGGAAACCTTGTATTGGAACTTGTGAAGCAACAAGTTCTAATAAGGAAACTGAGAAGGGGGGGGGGGGGAGAGGGGCAGGAAAGGTGTATAAAAGGAAGTGGTGGTGGGAAAAAAGTCAGTAGTGTCTTTCTTTGCTGCAGAGATACAAGAAGTATATCCATTTCAAAGAAAAACGGCTTGTGAGTGGTTATTTAATATTGCTCCATAGATCCTACATTCTGACAGTTCTGGGCATTCTTCCTTTGACCAGGGCTTGTTTGTGAAATTGGGAGAGCCTGGAATGGTCATCTGAGGAAGTGAAGGATTTGTTGCCGGAGCAGAGGGCACACCACTCTCTTGCTTTGCTCAGGGTTTTCATGGCCAGATTCATTCAGAGGGGATTGGCCACCATTCCTCCCTCAGAGGTTGAGTGAAGGTGACTTGCTAATGGCCGCTCAGGGAGTTTCCATGTGGATTCTTGAACTTCTAGCACAAAATCCAAGCTACTAGGCTATGTTGTCTCCCCAAAACATTTATTCACAGCAAGGGCAGGGTTGCCAACATTGCCTTTGGGAAAAGTAACTTGGTCTCCCCAGAATTGTAATGACCTGTCTGCCAAAGTTGATGGCCTCCTCCCCATTTTAAAAATGGTTTTGGGGTTACTTTTCTTGCCTGTCTGTTTCTCACAGACTTTAACGTGGAGTGTGTGCCTCTACGCTGTTAGATTAATGCAGTTTGAGACCACTTTGATTGCCAGAACTCAGTGGTATGGAATCATAGGAGCTTTAGGGCTTTGTTTCTGCCTCACAGAGTGCAGTCGGACTGGGTGCCCCTTGCAGCCTCTTCCAACGCTCTTTCTATGGTTCTGTGATATTTCCATATTGCAAAAAGCTTGATGACGCCTCTCTGCTTCTGACCGTAGACATATGAACAGTGGAAGGACATGCTGCCCGATCTTGGCGAGTACAAGTGGATTGTGCCCGACTTTATCTGGGACCTTGACGAATACGTAGACTTTGGTAGGCACTTGGCTTTCATTGTGTCTTTTTCTTTCCCCCTTGCATGCTGAGTTTGTGTGGAACCTGGAAGTCAACAGTACAGCTATGCATGCATCACTGGAGACTCTTCTTTTTCTCTGAAAAGTTTTGGAGCATTTTCCTGGAAGATAGAAAGTTTGTTTTGTTTGCGTGAAGTGCCTTAGAGCAGTGGTTCTCAACCTTCCTAATGCCACAACCCCTTAATACGCTTCCTCATGTGATGGTGACCCCCAACCATAACATTATTTTCCTTGCTACTTCCTCACTGTCATTTTGCTCCTGTTATGAATAGCAATGTAAATATCTGATGCGCAGGATGTATTTTCATTCATGGGAACAAATTTGGCACAAAGACCCAATGCACCCAAATTTGAATACTGGTGGGATTGGGGGAGGGTATTGATTTTGTCATTTGAGAGTTGTAGTTGCTGGGATTTATAGTTCACCTACAATCAAAGAGCATTCTGAACCCTGCCAACAATGGAATTGGACCAAACTTGGCACACAGAGCCTCCATGACCAACAGAAAATACTGTGTTTTCTTGTGGTCTTTGGTGACCCCTCTGACACCCCCTCGCGACCCCTTCAGGGGTCCCAACCCCCAGGTTGAGAAACACTGCCTTAGAGCTTTGACTCAGAACTTGCCTGGCCCAAATGTGGATTTTGTGTGCGTAATGCATGTTGGCAAACAGAGCTCTGGTGCTCATCAGAACAGTCTTTGCAATGCAGAAGCACTCTGCTCTTTTAGGCATAAAAGCAGTGCATGTTAGCTTCAAAGACAATGTGCACTGGAATTAAAGAGAGAGAGAGAGAGAGAGACAAAAGGCGAAGGCCCCATCTCCCCTGACCATTGAAGGCAGTCTGAAGCTAGCTTCAAACTGCAGCAGCCACACAACAGTATTTCACCCCCCAGGCCTCACACTGCTTCCAGGATTCCCTCTGCGATCATCTGCCCTGGGAAACCGCTTTCTTTCGTACGGGTTGAACTGTGTTAAATGGTCAGGGCAGACAGGGACTCAAACAGGCCTGGGCAAACTTCAGCCCTCCCTCCGGGTGTTTTGGACTCCCAGCTCCTGGTAGGCTGCTAGGAATTGTGGGAGCTGGATCCAAAACACCCGGAGGGAGGGCTGCAGTTTGCCCATGTGGTTTTAGGGCCTTAACACTGGGCCCCAAATATGTTTAATTTTTATTTTTATATTGTTTGCTAGTGTTTTAATGGTGTTTTATGATTCTTTAATGGTTGTAATTGTTTTGGCAGCAAATTGTTGCCAATTGTTAACCGCTCCGAGTCCCCCTTGGGCTGAGAGGGACAGTATATAGATGTAGTCAGTAAATAAATGATACTGCTCCCCCAAAACCCAGAAGTAACGCGTGCCCCTCCCTCTCTTTTTTCCCCTCCCAGAAAAACTCAAGAACGCCCTCCCTGACTCGGAAGACCTGGCTAAGCTGATGCCTGACTTCGACAAGATCGGAGAGAGCTTCAGTTCCCTGACGGGCCTTTTCACGCCAGGTAAGGACACGTTTCGGAAACTGGAGAGGAATGGCCTCCTGTGTTAATCTGAAAGGCACCTTATTCCTCCCACAGTAAGGTAAGTGAGATGCTTTTGGGGTGGGGGGTGGGGGCTTTGGTGCCAATGTGTGGAGGCAGGAATAATACCTAACAGCTGTCGTATGTCGTGCTCCTTGTGCTCTTTCTCTACAGTGTTCCCTCGCTACTTTGCGGTTTGCTTTCCGTGGACTCGCTGTTTTGCGGGTTTTTGCCTCCCAGTTTATGAATGGTTGCCATTGCCCGGAGCGGGGTTCTAATCTTGCCTCCTGGCAACGATGGAGTGTGGGAGGGGGTTTCATCCTCCCCTTCGGGAGAGAGGCAGCCAATCAAAAGAGATTGCAAAGCAAAGCAAAGATAGCTAGCCAAAAAAAAAAAAAAAAAACCCCAAGGTGTGCAGTGCCTTTACATCTCTTCTCACTTCTGCCTCACCCTCGGAACGCTATATACATATATGGCGACCCTACTTGGTGGATTTTCACTTTTCGCGGGTGGTCCTGGAATGTAACACCCGCGATAAGAGAGGGAACACTGTATTTCTCTCTTTATTTATTTATTTACAGTATTTATATATTCCGCCCTTCTCACCCGGCAGGGGACTCAGGGCAGATTACAATGTATATATACATGGCAAACATTCAATGCCATAGACACACAACATATATAGACAGACACACAGGGGCTACTTAACATTCCAGCTTTTTCTTGAGGATATTCTGGCCACCGGGGGAGCTGTCCCTTCACCAACCATTTGTGACACTGATGAAGTACTTCCTCATTCTTTGCATGCTTGCTGGAGATTTTTGTGGCCTTGTAAATTAGTTAAATTTGCCTCTCTGCATAAACAATACCTAAATTTCCTACTTGACAGATACAACTGTCTTTCAGGCCGAAGAGGTCAACAGCAAGCTACACAAATTGGTCGGAAGCTCACTCTGACCTGGGCTGGCTTCGAACTCATGACCTTTCAATCAGTAGTGATCTTAATGCAGCTGACTCCCAGCCAGCTGCGCCACAGTCCCGGTTTTCTTCTTGGGAGGGCTTGGGTCCTGTAGGCCCTGCGGTGTTCTCAAGGCATCTGATAGCGCACTTTTTTCAGGGTGTTCTAAAATAAAAATGCAGAGGAAGAATGCTTTGCTTTTAAAGATGTGGGGTCGGGGTGATGCTGTGGATGTAGCTGGAGTTCCCAGCCCCCTCTCAGCCAGCCCCAGGGCCGGGGGTAATGGGAACGGCCTTCTGGGAACTCTGTTGTCTCACTCTTGGACTCCTGAAGCCCTGGCCAGCCCTTTGCCTGCCCCCCAGCGCCCCATTTGAGCCCTTGTGACAGAAGGCCTCCCCCTGCCCTCTTTCCTTTCCTGAGACCCCCTTTCCTGGGAGGGCCCCCTCTCGCTTGGCCAAGCTCCTGTTCCTAACCCAGCTTCCAAGTCCCGTGGCCTTTTAATGTCGCGCTTTGGAGCATTGTTGTGCCTTTGCTGACTCTGATGTTGCGGTTGTGGCGTGGCTTCTTGTGCCTTCAGATTGCCCGTCCAGCTTTGGCAGGCCCACGGATTCCACAGAGAGGTCTTGTGCCAGGACCGCTCAGGGATAATTTAACATTGCGTTTCTCTGAACTATGTCTCGCAGTCCCTGGTGTTCTTTGGCTGTTGTGCATTGGTTGGTATTTAAGCACATTATATTGTCGAAGGCTTTCATGGCTGGAATCACTGGGTTGGTGTAGGTTTTTTCGGACAATATGGCCATGGTCTAGAGGCATTTCTCCTGACGTTTCGCCTGCATCTATGGCAAGCATCCTCAGAGGTAGTGAGGTCTGTTGGAACTAGGAAAAGGGTTTATATATCTGTGGAATGACCAGGGTGGGAGAAAGGACTCTTGTCTGCTGGAGCTAGGTGTGAATGTTTCAACTGACCACCTTGATTAGCATATAATGGCTTGACAGTGCCTAGAGCAAACTTTTGTTGAGAGGAAACAAACAAGGACATCTAATCACCTCTCAACAAAAGATTGCTCTAGACACTGTCAGGCCATTATACGCTAATCAAGGTGGTCAGTTGAAACATTCACACCTAGCTCCAGCAGAAAAGAGCCCTTTGTCTCACCCTGGTCATTCCACAGATATATAAACCCCTTTTTCCTAGTTCCAACAGACCTCACTACCTCTGAGGATGCTTGCCATAGATGCAGGCAAAATGTCAGGAGAGAATGCCTCTAGACCATGGCCATATAATCCGAAATCCTACAACAACCCATTTAAGCACATTGTTTGTATATAAAAGAGGCCTGGGCCAACTTGGGCCCTCTCTCCAAGTGTTTTGGATTCCAACTCCCATGATTCCTAACAGCCGGTCATTGTCAAACTTCTGCCTTCCAGGTGTTTTGGACTCCAACTCCTACTGGCTGCCTGGAATTATGGGAGTTGAATTCCAAACCCCCTGGAGGGAGGGCCCAAGTTGGCCCAGGCCTGATATACGGGGTCAGAGGTTCAAACCCCAGTTCAGAATCCTTTTTGAGGCCAGGGAGCGGAGGGAGAAAAGGTCTCCTGTCACCTTCCTGGGGCCTCTTCTGGGGCTGCGTGATGCTGCTTTCCCAACGCCTTCTTTGGAGCAGAGCGGCTCTGTAATAATAATAATAATAATAATAATAATAATAATAATAATAACTTTATTTGTATCCCGCTACCATCTCCCCAAGGGACTCGGTGCGGCTTACATGAGGCCGAGCCCGAATACAAGCAAAACAACAACAGTACAAGCAATTAAAATAAAAACATAGACAATAAAATATACAACATTATCAATAAGACAATATCTGTAGGATGTGGGGGGCACACAGATATGGGGCGCGTCATCGGATCCCCTCTGGTGGCCCCCGGAATTGGAATGCCAAGGGTCTCCAAGGACAGTGCCACCAATGGCAGGGCTTCAGGGTGACGGCCCAGGGAGGACGCAAACGACAAGTAGATGAGACCCTCCTATGCACTTGGTTGTGTCTTTCCAAAAGGGAAATGTGCCCCCCCCCCCCCGCTGTTGGGAAGGATTATTTTGGCTCCCCTCCGTCTGTTGTCCTGCCCCCCCCCCCCCTGTGCCTGAATGTGCCGCTCTGTCTGCCTGGCTCTCACGCAGCGCCCAAGGCCAAAGGGCCTCTCGTTTGCTTCACCGTTTGTTTGTATTTATAATTTTTATTTCCCCTTTTTTGCTGGTTCTCCACAGGTCACAATTGGGTTAGTGAAGTCATAGGAGCTTCTGGTCTACTTCTCTTGTTGGGTGTGTAAAAAGCACTTTTTCTCTACCGTCCCTTAATATCCCCCCCCCCCTTTAAAACAAAATAAAAGTCAGGCAAAAGTAGAAAGGGGGTCATAAGTTCATATGGAACGCGTCTTCCATTTTTGTGAGGCAGGAGAGAGGACATGTATATAATAAATGCAGGGACTATGTGTTGTCGAAGGCTTTCACGGCCAGAATCACTGGGTTGTTGTGAGTTTTCCAGGCTGCCTGGCCATGGTCCAGAAGCATTCTCTCCTGATGTTTTGCCCACAACTGTGACAGGGAACCTCAAAGGTTGGGAGGTCTGTTGGAAACTAGGCAAGTGAGGTTTACACACCCGTGGAATGCCTGGAGTGGGGGAAAGAACTCTTGTCTTTGTTGAATCCCAACAAAGGATTCCCCCAGGTAGGAGGCAGCCAAGCCTTGAAGCTGCAAGGCTTTTCAATGTCAATCAAGGTAATCAATTACTGCATTCACACTTTCCTCAAACAGACCAGAGTTCTTTCTCCCACCCTGAACTTTCCACAGATATATAAACTGGCCTAGTTTCCAACAGACCTCACAACCTCTGAGGATCAGGCGAAACATCAGGAGAGAATGCTTCTGGAACATGGCCAGACAGCCCAAAAAACTCACAGCAAAACTGAATGTGGGGACTCCTTGGCTTTGTTCTTGGTAGATCCAGTTCTGTTGAAGAAATTGTTTTTTGTGTGCACTAGAAATTCTGATTTTGGGTTTAAGAAAAATCTAATCAGAAATTCCTCTGGGAAAAGGGAAGGTGGGTGCGCCTTACCTTTTCTTGGTAAGTTGGTTGCATGAGGCCGACCCTTTTGAGGCAGAACAACCAAAGAGAGCCCCGGGCTTTGCAGGAAGCATTTCCCTGGCTTGGGAAAAACTGCTTTTGCCTTTGACTTAAATGCTCCTTGCAGCAACTGAAGATGGTGGTGGTGCTCTATGTATGTGCTGTCATTGCATCTGCAAGCCTTTGGGTCAGACCAGCTGCACTTCTGCACACAAGAGAGAGACTCTTTCAAAGAGGGTCCGTTTCCCAGAGGAGAAAGCCATTTGCAAAAGGGTGTTCCTAGAAAACTAGACAGCCGTGCTGCTTCATTGGTGCAGCTTTGTCTCTCTGCTGCTGTGCGGAACGAGGAGGAGGAGTGCTGTGCCGTGCTGAGTGCCCCCGTCTTCCTTTGCAGGTTCTCCTGGGGACACGGCCTTCCGAGCCACAGACCAAGGGAGCGAGCACGAGAAGCAGTTCAAGAAGGTGAGCCTCCAAGGAGGAGGAAACGCTTCCGGTTCCCGAAGGGGAAGAAGGGCAGGGCGGGCAGGAAGGGGGCAGCTTGCCTTGGGAAGACTGTGCAGCTGGGAAGACACCCCCCCCCCCCCCCCCAGGGACAGTGTGTGTGTATTGGTGAGATGTTCAGAGAGTTCTGCCAGCAGAAATCTTGGCTGTAAGCCACGTGGAGGGGAGTCCAGCCTGAGTTTTGGGGGCATTTCTTCGCCATCTTGGGCAAGTCTTCCTCCAGCTTGTGTGAGATTGGTATACACTTTCATGTGTTTGGCGTAATTGCCAGAGTGCACCAACACAATATTTATTATTAATCTATTTATTTGAAATACTTATTTCCCTCCCTTCTCCCCACAAGGGGGGACTCAGCCCGGCCTCACATGAGCATCAGAGGATGCCAACAGCATAAATACCATAAAAATTACAATTCACAATAAAATCATTTTAAAACATTATACAATATCATCCGTCCTGGAAAATGTCTTGTTGAAGGCTTTCATGGCCGGAATCACTGGGTTGTTGTAGGTTTTTTCAGGCTATATGGCTATGGTCTAGAGGCATTCTCTCCTGACGTTTCGCCTGCATCTATGGCAAGCATCCTCAGAGGTAGTGAGGTCTGTTGGAGTTAGGAAAAGGGGTTTATATATCTGTGGAAGGACCATACATCAAGGGAACCACTGATGAGGAAACACAACATACAAACTATATCCAGACCCACCAAGGAAATGCAACAAGTGCTTCGTTCAGCAAAGGACAAGAGGGATCCTCTCACTTCTGCAGGAGTCTACCATTGTATACCATGCAACTGTGGACAGGAAGTCTCCAGAGGGACCACCGAACGCAGCAGCAGCATTGCCCAACACACGCATCAAGGAACATGAAAGGCACTGCAGACTCCTTCAACCAGAGAAGTCAGCCAGAGCAGAGCACCTGAGGAACCAACCTGGACACAGCAGATTATTATTTGAGAACACAGAAATGCTGGACCACTCTCACAACCACCATGTCAGGCTACACAGAGAAGCCATTGAAATACACAAGAAGCAGGTGGACAATGTCAACAGAAAGGAGGAAACCATGAAAATGAACACAATCTGGCTACCAGTTTTAAAAATAACTCTAAAATTACAACAGCAAAACAACAGAGAGGAAACATCTAATCACCTCTCAACAAAAGATTGCTCCTGGCACTGCCAGGCCATCCAATGCTAATCAAGGTGGTCAGTGGAAATACTCACCCCTAGCTCCAGCAGAGAACAGCTCTTTGTCCCACCCTGGTCATTCCACAGATATATAAACCCATTTTTCTTACTTCCAACAGACCTCACTACCTCTGAGGATGCTTGCCATAGATGCAGGCAAAACGTCAGGAGAGAATGCCTCTAGACCATGGCCATATAGCCCAAAAAAACCTACAGCAACACAGTCCTGGAAATATTCCTTAGGCTTCTAACCGTCAAATTTGCGTTCCAGTGACGAGTGCGTCTCACTTATTTTGTTGTTGTTCTTAACTGCCATTGAATTGGCCTTGGCTTGCAAGGACCCCATTATTTTATTTATTTATTTATTTATTTATTATTCAAACTTCTATGCGGCCACTCCCCTGGGGCTCGGAGCGGCTTACAAGAACAGGCTGAAATCTAACGTGATTTAAAAACAATTTAAAACGATTTAAAAACAACAATATCAAAGATCACAGATTCCGATTAGGTCTGCAGGCTCGGGGCAGCTGTGGCTCCCTTGCTTGCGTGTCCTTATCTGTGATGCTGCCGCCCTCTTTTCCTGCTTCCTCCCACCTTTCCGAGCGCTCTTGCCTTTTCTCGGGAGTCCTCTCTTTTCTTGATATGTCTTGGTTTAGTTGTCTGGGCTTCTAAGGAGAGTTGAGGTCTGGTTTGCTCCAGGACCCACTTTTTTGTGTCTTGTTGGCCGTCCGTGGTGTCCATACAAAATTCTTCTCCATGCTTCAACTGAATTGACTTTCTTCTGATCAGCTTCCTTCTCTGTCCAGCTTTCACAACTATGCACAGGAATGGGAAATGCAATGGTGTGGGACATCCTGACATCAGTATCTATTCAGTGCAACATCTGGACGCTTCAGGGTCTTGCCTCGTTCCTTTGCTGCTGCCCTTCCAAGTGTCTGTTCTAACGATGGAAAAAGTACAGCAAATCCTTAACCTTTCCAATGTCTTTGCCATCTACTCTAATGTCATGGAAATCATCTCTGATCATTGTTTTTGTTTTCTCTGTACTTTCTTCCTTGACTTCCTTCAAGTTCCAAGACTTTGCTATTTTCTGCTAGTAGTATGGTACCGTTTGCATATCTCACTTAGTTGATGCTCCTTCCTCATGCCTCTTCTGGGTCCAGTTTATTGTACGTAGGATGTGTTCGGGATACAAGGTGCCAATTGGAAATCCTGAATACAGGACAGTCCACTGTGATGCCCACCCTTCAAGAGAGACCCATAGTTTCTCACGTTATACACAGTCAGGTACTTGGCTGTAATCTACAAGGCACAGGCGAGTTTCCTTGGAAGTTCTTTGTTGCGCTCCGTTTTCCCAGGTATGCTTGCAGCTTGATTCTTCATGTCTCCCCCTTTCCTGAACCCATCATGGAGAGCTAGCACTTCTCTCCACATATATGGAAGAAGTCTTGCAAGAGGTGATCTGAGAATCTGCTTGATGAGGGCCAAGTGGACCTGGCCTCAGACCAAGAGGCCTTTGCCTGATGTAGTGCCAGTGGGAAGCATAAGAGGAGTACCAAGAGCATGGCCTGCTCAGCCAGATCCTTCCTTAGATGGATGCTGCTTGGGGTTATGTGTTCACTTACACTCATTCTTTTGAGTTATTAGTTGTCCTTGTGTTTTGATAGGTACTGCACCCACCCCCCACCCAAAAGTTGCTGAGCCCCAGAGTGATCCTGCAAAAGCCAGGCTTTGAGTGTAACGGCCATTTGATTCAACGTGCGCTGTTAACAAAGGAGGCACAAGAGCACTCGCTGAGTTCTCCTGCTTTCGTGTGTCTGATTACTCGATTTGGTCCTGTGGTTGGCCTGCTGGACATTTTGGGCTTTTTTTAACCATTACAGTGTTTACACCCATTCTGTCACCAAAGTCTTCTTCTAATGCAGGGTACCAACAGTGGGTCCCTCATGATGCCCAGCCTTCCATTTCTGGGCAAGGTCCTGGGGAGTGTGGTGGCTTCCTAAATGATGCAGATTATCCAAACCAGGCCTGCACAACTTGTGGTCCTTCCGGTGTTTTGGACTTCAGCTCCCAGAATTCCTGGCAACTGGACAAGTTGGCTAGGACTTCTGAGAGTCGGAAGCCCAAGCACCTGGAGGGCTGCAAGTTGTGCAGGCCTGATCTAGATCCATTTCAGTCTGCTTCCCGGCTGGGCGTGGAGCAGAGACAGCTTTGGTCACCTTAATGCAGTGCTTCTCAACCTGAGGTCCCCAGGTGTTGTTGGCCTTCAACTCCCAGAAATCCTAACAGCTGGTAAACTGGCTGGGTTTCTGGGAGTTGTAGGCCAAAAACATCTGGGGACCCCAGATTGAGAACCACTGCCTTAATGGGTGACCTATGAAGAGATCTAGATGGGGAGTGTGTCGTTCTTGGTTCCCCCGGACCTCTCGGCAGCTTTGATACCATTGACCATGGTATCCTTCTGAGTCGCCTTTCTAGGTTGGGCAATGGAGGTCCAGTTCTTCCGTGGCTCCGTTCCTTCCTAGAGGGATGTCCTGAGGAGGAGGGACTGGGGGACTCCTGCTGGACTCCTTGGCCACCGGCCTGTGGGGCCCTTAAGGTTCAGTCCTCTCCCCCGTTCTGTTTAACATCTGCATGAAGCCGTTGGGAGCGGCCGTTTGTAGTTTTGGAGTGCAGTGCCATCTCTATGCAGGTGGCCCCCAACTCTACTCATCCAGACAAGAAGGAGGTGCTCCTGGTCTTTAGAAGGCAGGTCAGGGAATAGGGATCCAGCCTGTGCTGGATGGAAGGGGTCGCACTCCCCCTGAAGGCACGGCCCTGCATTTTCGGGGTCTTCCTGAACTCTGTGTTGAACCAGGAGGCCCAGGTGTCTGTGATGGCCAGGAGGGCATTTGCACAATTACAACTTGTGCGCAAACCGCTCCCGTTCCTTGAGAAGCCCAGTCTGGCCATGGTATTTATTTATTTATTTCAGTTTTCTAGACGGAGCCAAGTCAACCTCATTGAGGGACTCAGCCCGGTTTCCAGCCATAAAAAAACATATACACTCATTAAAATATCATATATCAATTACAAAAACAACTTTAAAAACACTATATATAAAACTACAGTGGTCAGTCGTCCTATTAAGATGGATCTACCTCAACTTCCATCCAGGGTCCTATGGTGTTGTCTCATTCCTCGAAGGCCTGACTCCACAGCCACGTCTTCACCCGTTTCCTAAATGTTAGGATGGATGGGGCGGTTCTGGCCTCCAGAGGGAGAGAGTTCCAGAGTCGTGGGGCCACCACCGAGAAGGCCCTGTCCCTCGTCCCCACAGATGATCTTAGTAATCTTGATGGTTCGTAGGGGAGAATACGTTCGGAGAGGTAAACAGGGCCGGAGTTGTTTAGGGCTTTATAGGTCAACACCAGCACTTTGAATTGTGCTCGGAAGCTAATTGGCAGCCAGTGGAGCTGGAGTAACAGTGGAGTGGTGTGCTCCCTGTACCCAGCACCCGCTAGTAATCTGGCTGCCGCGCGTTGGACTTGCTGCAGCTTCCGGGCAGTCTTCAAAGGCAACCCCACGTAGAGATCATTGCAGTAGTCTAAGCGGGATGTAACCAAAGCGTGTACTACCGTGGCCAAGTCAGCCCTCCCAAGGTACGGACGCAGCTGGTGCACAAGTTTTAATTGTGCGAATGCTCCCCTAACCACCGCTGAAACCTGGGGTTCCAGGCTCAGCAATGAATCCAGGAGAACTCCCAGACTGCGTACCTGTGCTTTTAGGGGGAGTGTGACCCCATCCAGCACAGGCTGTAACCCCGTACCCTGTTCGGTCTTACGACTGACCAGGAGTACCTCTGTCTTGTCTGGATTTAGTTTCAATCTGTTGTCCCTCATCCAGTCCGTGACAGCGGCCAAGCACCGGTTCATGACCTGAACAGCCTCCTTAGTGGCAGGTGGAAAAGAGTGATAGAGTTGGACATCATCTGCGTACAGATGACATCGCACCCCAAAACTCCGGATGATCTCTCCCAACGGCTTCATGTATATGTTAAACAACATAGGGGACAGTATTGAGCCCTGTGGGACTCCACAGTGCAATGGCCGAGGAGTCGAGCAGGAGTCCCCTAGTGATAGTGGTAGTCCATGCCTTAGTGGCATCCCGTCTGAGTGACCGTCATGCACTCTCCGTGGGGATGCCTTTAAAGAGTGTTTGGAAACTTCAGCTGGACTTCAAAGGGCTGCGGCCAGCCTGCTCACTGGGGCTGGCGACGGGGTGCACTCCACATCCTACCCCACCCCACCCTTGTTACAGCGGCCCCACTGGCTGCCAGTCTGTTCCTGGTCAGGATTTAAAGGGCTGGTGATGATCTATAAATCTCTAAATGGCCCAGGTCTGGAGTGTAGAATCCTGGAGTTGTCCTTGGTTATTGTGGGTGCCCGGTGTTTTGGACACAAGAGATGGCTGTCTGGGAAGAAAAAATCCCGGAATGGAAGCCCATTCCACCCCAAATGCAGCTGGGCATTTTTCATGCTTCTCAGAGAATTCCTCTATATTATTATTATTATTTGAAACACAGCAAGATGAGTCCACAGAAGACACCCTGCTTGCTGGCTGTTGGATTGGATCACACGCCAGACCCTTCCCAAGTGTCTAGGACTGTCTGATGTATCGGCGAATGATGCGTGCAGCTCCCAGTAAGGTGGCCTTTTGCAGCTGGCAGGTGGTCATTTTGTCAGTGCCGATTGTGTTTTAGTGCAGGCCAAGGTCTTTAGGCACTGCACCCACCACTGGGACCACCTTTACTGGTTTGTGCCAGAGTCTTTGCAGTATTATTATTATGTTTATTATGTTTATTTTTATTATGTTGATTATTATTATGTTTATTATGTTTATTTTCTTGCTTTACGCGACCCATTCCTGAGAGTAGAATCTGTGTGAACTGTCGAGGGAGTGTTGAAGGCACTTTTGTCCCGACCAGGCCGTTGGCGGCATTTCTCCTTTGAATCCAAAGTGTTGCTCAGGAGCGGAAGCTTTGTCCACATAGGCTTCGGTTGCTCTCCTTCGCCTCTGCCTGCTGGCACCGCATACGCCGCTTTTCACCCGCCGCCCTCCCTCCGTGTGTCCGTGTCCATCCCGCTGTGCCCACCTGTGTTGCGTTCCTTTGGTCTAACGTGACGGCTCCCCTCACCTCCATTTTCTTTCTCCTTCTCCCCACCTTCCTTCCTCTCATTGCAAACTGGCGGCAGGGCCTCCTGGGAGAACTCATTTTCTTGCAGCAGCAAATCCAGCAGCACGAAGAGGAGACCTCGCGCAGGGACCAGTTCGGCTCCTCCCAGCAGCAGCAGCAGCAGCAGAAGCGAAAGGTGATGCCTCGGGGACACCCACCCCCACCCCCCAAAATAACAGAATAACACACTCCGGGTGCCCTTGGGTTCCCCACCCCCACCCCAATTCTCCCCCCACCATGAATCCAGCACAGTGATTTGCAATCCACACACAAATCCCTGATTGAACGCTGGTTGTGGGTCTTGGCAGTGATCTTGCAATCGATTTATTTTAAAATCACATGGATCTAATTGATTGGGCTTCTCTATAACCCTCCCTCCTAGCACAGTGTATTCTGTGATCTAACTTCTAATGACAAACATGAGATTTGTGGGAGAATTACACTTGGCTTTGTTTCCAGGAGTTCTGCTGCTCATTTGAGTGCTCACCTGTTCATAGAAATGTAGAATATTCTCCTAGAACTCTAGAGTTGGAAGAGACCCAAACACCGTCCAGCCCAACCCCCTTCTGCCATGTAGGAAAGCACAACCCAAGCCCTCCTGACAGATGGCCATCCAGCCTGTCATGGATCATAGCTCTGGCAGCAAGAGCAAGGAGGTGCTGCTTGAAGAGCCAGCCTTGGAGCCGGGGCCTAGCAGCCGAGCTTGGAAGGAGAGCCGATGAAGGAGGCTTTCCCTTCTCATCCTGCAGGACAAATGCAAGCAGGTCTGCCTGAGCAGGCAGAGGGAAGGAGGAGGGTTCCTTCCAGCTCCTCATAGGGCTTGTTCTCCAGTTGCAATATTTCCAGGATGATCGCCTCTTCTAATAGTCATAGAATCATAGAATCAAAGAGTTGGAAGAGACCTCATGGGCCATCCAGTCCAACCCCCTGCCAAGAAGCAGGAATATTGCATTCAAAGCACCCCTGACAGATGGCCATCCAGCCTCTGTTTAAAAGCTTCCAAAGAAGGAGTCTCCACCACACTCCGAGGCAGAGAGTTCCACTGCTGAACGGCTCTCCTTACAGTCAGGAAGTTCTTCCTCATGTTCAGGTGGAATCTCCTCTCTTGTAGTTTGAAGCCATTCTTCCATTGCGTCCTAGTCTCCAAGGAAGCAGAAAACAAGCTTGCTCCCTCCTCCTCCTCCCTGTGGCTTCCTCTCACATATTTATTATCCATGGCTATCATATCTCCTCTCAGCCTTCTCTTCTTCAGGCTAAACATGCCCAGCTCCTTAAGCTGCTCCTCATAGGGCTTGTTCTCCAGACCCTTGATCATTTGAGTCGCTCTCCTCCGTTGTGCAGAGAAACACACTCTCAGTAAGCAGCACCTGAGGACCTGGCACAAGAGGGGCCCAAGAGTGGCCCCTTCTCGCTGGCAGCAACTTCAGCCTTTGGAACCACGACCTCGGTTGTTGGCGGTCTCTGGGCTCTGGCCTATCTCTTGGACTCTGGCATTTGGGGTTTTGGATTAACCATGATTAACCATAATTCTTCGTTGGAATTGACTGGATCTGGAGCGGACTATTGGTTTCCCTGTGGTTATTCTCTGCATTTTGTATCTCTGTGGTTTGGACTTGGGCTGTTGGTTGATCTCCCCTTTGGGAACAGGGCCTTGGCTGAATGGCACAGTGTCTGCTCCAAAGCCTCCAGAGAAAGAAGGGGCCTCCCGTGGACTTCTGGGCACCAGCAGAAGATTCCTCTCTCCAACAGCTGTGACCCTCAGGAAGTTCTTCCTAATGTTTACATGGAATCTCTTTGCTCTGTTGGGTCCTAGTTTCCCTCCTCAACGAGGCCTCCTTTCAAGTATTTCTCCATAGCTCCCATCTCCCTTTCTCTCGACCTTCCTTTCTCCAAGCGAAACACCCCCAGCTTCCGAAGCCCCTCTTCAGAGGAGTTCATAGTTTCTCGATCGGTGGCCATTTTGGTCGCCCTTCTCTGGCAGTCTGCCTTTCAATGAGAGCAGGGCCAAAGGAAGGCAGCTCGTGCCTTGGCTTCTTCACTTCCTTATGCTTATTTATTTATTCATTTATTTACAGTATTTATATTCCGCCCTTCTCACCCCGCAGGGGACTCAGGGCAGATTGCAATGTACGTATACATGGCAAACATTTAATGCCATAGATACACAACATATATAGACAGACACAGAGGCAATTTAACATTCCAGCTTTTTCATGAGGGTATTCTGGCCACCAGGGGAGCTGTCGCTTCACCGTCCATTTGTGACACTGATGAAGTACTTCCTCATTCTTTGCATGCTTGCTGGAGATTTTTATGGCATCATAAATTAGCCTCCCCGCATAAGTGGTACCTAAATTTCCTACTTCAAGGATACCATCCATCCATCTTGCCCTTGGTTGGCCCCTCTTCCTTTTTCCTTCCATTTCCCCCAGCATAATTGTCTTCTCTAAGCTTTCCTTTCTTCTCATGATGTGGCCAAAGTACTTCATCTTGCCTCTACTATCCTTCCCTCCAATGAGCAGTCGGGCTTTATTTCCTGGAGGATGGACTGGTTGGATCTTCTCGCAGTCCAAGGCACTCTCAACCCTTTCCTCCAGCACCACAGCTCAAAAGCATCGATCTTCCTTCGCTCAGCCTTCCTTCTGGTCCAGCTCTCACATCCGTAGGTGACTACAGGGAATACCATGGCTTTGACTATGCGGATCTTTGTTGCCAGTGTGATGTCTCTACTCTTCACTATTTTATCGAGACTGGACATTGCTCTCCTCCCAAGAAGTAAGCGTCTTCTGATTTCCTGTCCACAGTCTGCATCTGCAGTAATCTTTGCCCCTAGAAATACAAAGTCTGTCACGGCCTCCACGGTTTCTCCCTCTATTTTCCAGTTGTCAATCATCTTTTGCGCTTTCTTCTTTCACCTTGATTAGAAGGCTCCTCAGCTCCTCCTCGCTTTTGGCCACCAAAGTGGTGTCATCTGCATATCTAAGGTTGTTAATGTTTCTTCCAGCAACTTTTCACCCCAGCCTTGCATTCGTCAAGCCCCGCACATCGCATGATGTGTTCTGCATACAAGTTGAATAGGTTGGGTGAGAGTATACAACCCTGCTGTACGCCTTTCCCAATCTTGAACCAGTCTGTTGTTCCATGGTCAGTTCTTACTGTTGCTACTTGGTCCTTGTACAGATTCCTCAGGAGAGAGACAAGGTGGCTTGGGATGCCCATACCACCAAGAACTTGCCACAATTTATTACGATCCACACAGTCAAAGGCTTTAGAATAGTCAATAAAACAGAAGTAGATGTTTTTCTGAAACTCCCTGCCTTTCTCCATTATCCAGCGGATATTGGCCATGTGGTCTCTCATTCCTCTGCCTTTTCTAAACCCAGCTTGTCCACTCTCTCTCCATGTATTGCTGGAGTCTTCCTGGCAGGATCTTGAGCATTCCCTTAATGGCATGATGAGAAATAAGGGCCACTGTACGGAAGTTTGAGCAGTCTTTCGCATTTCCCTTTTTTGGTATGGGGATATAAGTGGATTTTTCCAGTCTGATGGCAAAAACAGAGAGGAGAGTATAAATTAAATACATTCCAATTGTCATACAGGAGACATGGGGGAAGGGAAACCCTTAGTCTATATTAAACGAACGAACTGCTCCTCGTTGAGGACTTGAGACTTGGGGAGTGTGGGGCTGAATCCCAGCAATCCCCTTCTTCAGCCACGACTGCACAAGCCTATAAGTTCACCGCCTTCTTTGGGTGCAGGAACAAGCTCCCAGGTTCCATTCCGATGCAAAGGGCTCAGTTCCTGTCACGCTGCACGCTTCCATTTCTCTCCTTCCCTTCTCTCTGGCAACCTCCACACCTCTCTGCAGGATGATGGTTTCTGAATGCCTGCAATGTCTTTCTGGCTCTGCAACTTAATTCTTTTCGGCTTAGTTCCCATGTTGTTTTTAGCATTCCGGAGTGAGTGTGGTGTGTCCTGGAAAGTGATCCCAATCCCTGGAAGACGGAGACTGCGGGCGTCAGGACAAAAGCTCCCTTGAGATTCTGTCTCTCTCCCTTCTTTGCTTTTTGTCGCAGGCGGTCAGTTTGATGGAAGGTCTTGGCCGGACGCTTCTTAGGGAGCGGGTGCCTTCTGCCCTTCAGGGTTAGTCGCTTGTGTTCTGAGTGCAGTTTCTCACGCCCGGCCTTTGGCTCATTGCAGGTTTCCGACAAAGAGAAGGTGGACCAGCTGCAGGAAGAACTGCTGCGCACTCAGGTAAGCCTGGCGCCGGGTTTGGGGGGCAGTGTTGCAACTCAGAGTAAGCTTCGCCTTACTTCCAAACACCACCACACAAGAGCTGTAGCTTTATAGTTTATTGAGAAAAAAAAGTCAAAATGAATTATAAGCATTGCAAAGTTCCAAAGATTTAGGTTAAATGCAGAATATAGTTCCAAAGATCTTCAGGTGAAAACAAGAGGCACAATTCTATAGGCAAAGTTCAAAACAGAGTCCATGGTACAAGCAGTAAAACAATTTCCCCAAGAATCACAAAGCAAGAAATCCCAAGCATGCTGCTTTCCAGCTAAGGTTATTCCATGCAGCTTTCAGGCTAACAAGCTACGTTGAACTGATGCTTCCTCTTCGTTTGCGTGTTTCTAACATGAAAACATTATGCTCTCACCAACATGAAAGCATTGCGATGACCTTTTCCCAAGCTGGTTTCTCGCCTGCCGGCCAGGCGAAAACTTCGTCTGACCCGCAAATCAAGACAGGCTTGCCGGGTCAGGTCACTATCAAGGCTTTCTGCACTTTCAGTATCAGCGTGGGAAGGAGGCAAAGGCCTCTCCACCTGTTCGCTATCTACTTCGTTAAAATTCTTTTCTTCTGAGAACCGCTGTGTTGACTCTGACCTGTCTGTGGAGGCCTCAGAAAAAGACCTAGAAGCAGGCCCAGAGATCTGAGGCACAGAAAAAGAGCCAGGAATCTGAATCCCATCATCCTCATCATCAGAGAACATCTCAGCCACAACAGGCAGCCTTCCTTTTCTCCAAATCAGCTGGGAACAGAAGAAGGGTTTGTGGGAGCATCTTCGCCATCAGCCACAATTTTAGATGGCATTGTGGTTTACAATAGCACTGAGTCATTGGCGGGGCTTTGCCTCCCATGTGGTGAGCAGGACAGTCCTTGTGCTCATGGGCAATTTATTTATTTATTTATTTAGACCATTTCTACCCCGCCCTTCTCACCCCCGCGGGGGGACTCAGGGCGACCAACCCAGGCAACAATTCAGTGCCGACAGTATCAATACCAACAATATAAATTTGCGTGAGAGGCAGGCCTGAGACCTCTGCTGAAACCCTCAGGTGAAGGAAGGCTCATCCGTCCGCTTTTGAAGGCGTCCATTCTGCTGTCATCTCCTTTGAGCCTCAGGAAGTTCTTCGTAATGTTTAGTTCCTGCATGGGCCAACTTGGGCAGGGCCTTCCCTCCAGGTGTTTTGGACTTCAACTCCCATAATTCCTAACAATGTTAAAATGGCATAGTGGTCAGTTCTCTTTAGTTTTTACTCTGTTTGTGTCCCCAGATGTTACTGGATAATAATAATAATAATTAATAATAATAATAAGGCCGAACAGGGTATAGGGTGACAGCCTGTGTTAGACGGGGTTCCACTCCCCCTGAAGATGCAGGTTCGCAGCT
>NW_026846588.1:562278-633687 GCF_025583915.1 Anolis sagrei ordinatus | reverse complement strand
GTGGGTGTGCAGGTGATTCCCTGATTGACTTAATGTCTCATTCCGAAGAAGGCAACAGTGCCAGGCACAGAACACAAAAGGTGATCATGCCACAGAGCCAGAGGGCCGGGTATCCACTCAAAAGGCTCATTTATTCACCTTTGCTTAGCCTTTGCATCTGTGGGAATCCTAGACCTCTGGACACACCTGGCCAGGTAAAGAGTGCAAAACAGCCCAACTGATAAAGGGATTGTCTATCTGTCACTCTCACACAAGAGGGATTCCATGTCTAGGCTGGGAGATCGCTAGAGGGAGGTTTACTGAGGGTAGAGGACTCTCCGTTCCCAGGGTTGGATGTACATAGAAGGGAAGGGGACCAGGGGCCTTCACCATACATTTGAGACACTAGGAATACAGCACACCCCAAAATATAATTCAATAAATTTGTGAAAGGTTTGGGGTTCCCTTGCCAGGTATCTCCTGAGGCTTTCGGGGGCTTCCAAATGGTGGAACTCTGTGCCCTGGGTCTCTCCCCGCATCCCCTTCCTCGCCTCCTGAGCACTCAGAGCCTGGCCAGGCCACGAGAGAAGGTCTCCTGGAAAGGGAGAGGCCTCTTCTCATCCAGAGGAAATCCCAGTCCTGGCCACGGAGTCTCTGGGTTTGGCATTCACTGAGATTTCACACTAACAACTATTGATATTCTGCATTTTGTAGCTGAAGGCTTTCATGGCCGGAATCTCTGTGTTGCTGTGAGTCTTCCGGGCTGCGTGGCCATGTTCCAGAAGCATTCCCGCCCACACCTCTCTATGGCAGGCATCCTCGGAGGGGTGAGGCCTGTGGGAAAGCAGGCAAATGGGGTTAATATAACTGTGGGAAGCCAGGCAGGAAGCAGCCAGGCTTTGGACCTGCAAGGCCATTCAATGGTAACGAAGGTGGTCAATGGAAACAGAGAAGAGTTCTTCTTTCTTCCTCCTGACGGCGAGCGCATCTTGTAGCCCCGCCTTTACATTAGTGTGAACTGCAGCAGGGAGTTCCGCAGTTCCTGGGCCAAGCTTTGAGGCCAGCAGATGGAATGCGCCCCAGCTGCTAGCTCCAAGACCAGGAATGCCTGCAACTCCAGGTAACTTCCCCTCTCCTTTGACTTTGTATCTTTCCCTAATAAAGTGCTTGAAACCTGAAACTTTCCGATGTAATTGATTTCTTCAATTGATCCATGGCAGTTTGACAATTTGGAGTCCAAATTACCTGGTTCGGGTTCTTCTTTTTGGTAAGATCCGAAAGAGGGGCCGCCAAATTACTAAAAGATGGGATAAATTTGCGATAGTATCCAGCCAATCCAAGGAATGCCCTAACCTGTTTTTTCGTTTTGGGCACTGGCCACTGGTGAATAACTGCCACTTTAGTAGGGTCAGGTCGAATATGACCTCCTCCCACTAAATGTCCTAAATACTTAGTAACATTGTATCCTATCTTACACTTAGAAGCCTTAATAGTTAACCCTGCTTCTCTCAACCTGCTTAACACCAGATCCAAATGTTCAAGGTGAGCTTCCCAGGAATCGCTGAAAATCCCTATATCATCGATATAGGCCACGCAAAAAGACCCCAGCCCACTTAAAACACTGTCTACTAATCTCTGAAATGTGGCTGGGCTATTTTTTAGCCCAAAAGGGAGGACAGAAAATTCAAATAACCGACTTTGGGTTCGGAAGGCGGTTTTGTGTCGATCCTGTGGTGCCATGGGCACTTGCCAGAATCCTTTAGTCAGATCTATACTACTAATAAAGTTGGCCTTCCCCATCCTTTCTAGCAGATCGTCTAAACGTGGCATAGGGTAAGTATCTGTCTGGGTTACTTTATTTAACCGCCTATAATCCACGCAAAATCTAATTGTCTTGTCTGGCTTCTGTACCAACACTATGGGTGAAGCCCAAGAGCTAACTGATGGAACAATAATACCTAGGTCCAACATTTCTTTAATCTCCTTTTCAATACACTCATTAATTCTCCCCGTGACCCTGTAGGGTGGAGATACTATGGGAGTTGCATCACCGGTGTTTATTTGATGCTGGACTCCCTGGACCTTTCCTGGCAAATCTGAAAATATGTCTTTATATTTACTCAAAACTTTCACAACCTCTCTTCTCTGTGGTTGGGACAATTCTATGTTCATTTCTACCCGATCCAAATTTTTGTACTGTTCACGATCACCCTCCCAAAAAGAAAAGGGACCGGATTCTTCCTCCGAAACAACAAAACATACATTAGCAGACCTTTCAACATAAGGCTTTAACATGTTTATATGGACTCTTCTTTCTACATTGGAATGTTCATCATAAATATCATAGTTTATTTGGTTGTGTTTTCTGATGATCTTCCAGGGTCCCGACCAATCCAATTGAAGTTTGTTGGTTTTGTTGGGAGATAAAAATAAAACTTCATCTCCGATGTTGAAGATCTTTGGTTTAGCAGTAGAATCATAATAGTCTTTTTGTCTCTGCTGAGCCGCAAGCAAATGTTCTTGTGCAATGTCCCTAGCCAGTTGCATTGTTGATTGAAGATCCTTTAAATACTCCGACACTGGAACTGGATCTGTTGCCGGACTTTCCTCCCAATATTCCTTTATCAGGTCTAATGGACCATGAGCTTTCCTTCCATATAGCAATTCAAATGGACTGTAGCCAGTACTGTCATGAGGGACGGTCCTGTAGGCGAATAACAGTTGTTGCAATTTGACGTCCCAGTCGTATGGCTTCTCTTGACTGTAAGACTTTATCATTTTGACTAAAGTCTTGTTCATATTTTCAACTAGTCCATTTGTCTGTGGATGATAAGCTGTTGAAGTCAGGTGTCTGATACCACATAACTCAAGCAATTTCGACATAAGTCTGGAAGTGAATTGGGTTCCCAAATCTGAAACCAATTCTCTAGGATAACCAGTTCTTCCCCAAATGGATAACAGTGCATTTGCAATCGTTGTTGTCTCGATGTTAGTTAGAGCTACAGCCTCTGGATATCTTGTGGCGTAGTCAATCATGGTTAAAATGTATCGGTAACCACGTCTGCTTGGTTTACAAAGAGGACCCACTATGTCAATGCCCACTCTGTAAAATGGTTCTCCAATTATTGGCATAGGGATCATAGGAGCTTTAATTTTATCCCTTCCAGTACTCAATCTTTGGCAGATGTCACAAGACTGGCAAAACTCTTTGATCTTCTGGAACACGCCAGGCCAATAAAAGTTCTTAGTGATTCTCTTTGTGGTTTTCCTCACACCCAAATGTCCACCTTGAGGGTTTTCGTGTGCCACCCTCATCAGCTGTTCTCTAAAACTTTGAGGCACTACAATTTGACTACTTGTCACTGATTCTTCTGTTGACTCCACATTCCTGGTTTTTCTATATAAAACACCATTCTTTAACACAAACTCGGAGGGCTGTTCTTTTGCCAATATTGTGGGGTTTTGAGCCAAAGCGAATAGAGGTTTAAGAGATTCATCGGCTCCTTGTTCCTGCCGAATTTCTTCAATTCCTCCCGTCTTCTTAACAAGCTCAGCAACCGTAGCGCTGGATTCCGGACTCTCCTCCCCATCCTGTTGTATGGCAAAACACATGGCTTTTTGATCATGGCTTTCGTTGTTATATTCTTCCTCTTCACACGTCATCCTCCAGCTTTCAATCTTCTTAGCCAAATCATTTCCAATTAAACATCTGTATGGTATGTCAGGACTGACTGCAAAATCCCACATACCCTTCCATCCTCCATATTCTATTGGCAAAGTCACTACTGCTGTTGGTATCGCAGGTCCTAAACCTTTTAATCTTATTTCAGAGGTAGGCCGCTGAAATTCCTGAGGTATTATTTCTGGATGCACTATACATACTTCAGAGCCTGTATCTCGAAGTCCTTTCATGTCTTTGTTGTTAATAGAAATGGTTTCTAAGTAATCTTTAGATGGGCTGCCTGACAAGATGAACAAACATTGTTTCTCTTGAGGCTCTGAATCTGAACTCTTCTTTGACACAGTATCTGGTTCTAGCCAGAGTGAACCAGAGGATTCTGGGATCGTTGGTTCCCAAGGCAAAGATGCTTCGATGCTAACAGAAAAAGGGGCCGAGGAAAAGGTTGAACGGCCAAGGCCAGATAGTGATAGTGAAAGGAATGTACTAATTGGCAAGCTGAGGGACGACCAGACACTCTTAATAATAATAACAACAACAACAACAACACTTTATTAGTACCCTGATACCATCTCCCCAAGGGACTCGGTGCGGCTTACATGAGGCCAAGCCCAAACACAACAATGCAGGCAATAATACAACAATACAAGCAATTAAAATAAAACATAAACGATAAACATATAACATTATCAATAAGACAACATACAATTAAAAATTGTGGGAAGGCCAAATGTAAAAATTAAAATTGGAAAAGTGCTGAGGCATGGACGAAAAGGCGATAGTGGCGTTTGTGGAAGACATACGAGCAGACCTAAAAGTATAAAGTGCTTTGGAGGGACAAAGTGCTATGGGATCATTATTCCGGGAAGGCACACTCGCACAACCACATCTTCAAGCTCCTCCTGAAGACCCCAGGGTTGAGGCCTGCCTGATGTCCTTAGGGAGTGAGTTCCAGAGTTGAGGGGCCACTACCGAAAAGGCCCTCTCTCTCATCCCCACCAATCGTGCCTGCGATGCTGGTGGGATCGAGAGCAGGGCCTCTCCAGATGAACGAAGAGATCGTGTGGGTTCGTATACAGAGATGCGGTCACACAGGTAGGCGGGTCCCAAACCGTTCAGGGCTTTGTAGGTAAGAACCTGCACCTTGAATTGGGTCTGGTAGATGAATGGCAGTCAGTGGAGCTCCTTGAACAGGAGGGATGACCTCTCCCTGTAAGGAGCACAAGTTAACAACCTGGCTGCCGCTCATCTAAAATTTCTGGGCCGTTTTCAAGGGCAGCCCCACGTAGAGTGCATTGCAGTAGTCCAGTCTTTGATAGGAGAAGTCAAATCAATCATCATCATACCTGGAAGGGGGCAGAAGACGGTCTGAAAGATTAAGAGAATCAGGGGGTCAGGGAGAGGTTTCCCAAGGGAAAGGGAATGCTTTTGCCATGGCTTTCTGAATAAATATAGGGCCTGTGAGTCTATACTCTTCAGTAAGTCCAACATTTGGTTTTCATGCCTGCTTCATGCTTGCTTGTTCATGCGGGGAATCATGTATAATCTTGCTTTGTATTCATGCACATGCTGAGATTTTTGTAAGCTGGTGTTTGTGATTTCAAGCTACTGCATTTAGATTATTTGATTCAAGTTGGCTCCTGTTTCTTCAAGGGACTTTTGCATTTGCCACCTTTGGAAAAGAAAGACTTTCTTCCTATGGATTTGCTTCTTGGATTTTGGGACTGATTTGTCTCCTAACTTGGATTTGGGTTATTTGCTGATTTTGTGGACATCACCTTTTCTCTATTTGAATGCTTTTTACCTTTTTGACTATTGCTATATGGCAGATTTATAACACAGAGAGAACAAGTTTATTGTTAACAGAGCGTAATTGTTGCAATACTAAGATGTTGAACTTGGCACAAACTTGATGGTTACAATATGGCTTGGTAGAGATACATTCAGGCTTCTGATGTTACAATCCTTTAAACTCCTTCTTCAGTGAAGTACTTTATTATTTCAGTGTTCCCTGTTGTGAATATTCACTCTGTTTGTCCTATACCGGATCAAACCACCGATCTCCAGTCTTTCACTACTGGGATCCCTAAAACCCCCTTTTTTAGATTCTTTTTAACACAAGCAATCTAACAAGGTTTCACCTTCAGCTCCCTTGCTGAAGAAATATTCACAAATGCTAAGAACTAACTGAATTTATACTGCTTCACCACACAGAGCCCTAACTGACTCCGCTCCTCTTCTCAGGGTCTCATCCTCCTGACTGACTCTTAACTGTTACTTTCAAACCTTTATCTCCTTAAGCTCCGCCCACCTTCTCTTCTGCCTTGTCACCATGGCAACCTATCTCTCTCAGCTAGGCCATGGCCACGCATGTAAAACATAAATACAGTTTAAACACAGTACATTAAACCCTTTATAATAAACACTTCTCTACACCAGGTAACATCACAAAACATACAAAGTAAAAAACAACATAACCATAAGATTAAGAAAACAAAAGATAAGCATAAAAATGACAACTCTCATCCTTTCTGATGATCTGCCAGTTGGACTGGGGATAATGGGAGTTACAGTCCAGAAGCACTTGTGGCCCAGAAGTTCCGGAAAGATTAAAGGACACTCGAACACCAGGCGTATCCTGTCTGCCAGCCTTGTATCTCAATGCAGGCCCCGCTCTCCACAGGACTAAGGGCAGCCTTCCGGGCATCTTACTTACTTACTTAGGCGATCCCTCGTTGGACGAGTAAGATGGTCTTCCATTATGGATTTCCTTGTGGGTCCGCATGTGGCTGTGGAGCCCTATTCTTGCTCTGCATCTTCTTCCACAGTGAAGACATTGGTTTCCAGGTTGAAGGCGGTCCCGGTCGGGGTTGGCTTGACGCACCTTCCTCCTGGCACGTTTCTCTCTTTCACCCTCCACTCGTGCCTCCTCAAATTCTGTAGCACTGCTGGTCACAGCTGTCCTCCAGCTGGAGCGCTCAAGGGCCAGGGCTTCCCAGTTCTCAGTGTCTATGCCAGAGTTTTTAAGGTTGGCTTTGAGCCCATCTTTAAATCTCTTTTCCTGTCCACCAACGTTCCGTTTTCCGTTCTTGAGTTCGGAGTAGAGCAACTGCTTTGGGAGACGGTGGTCAGGCATCCGGACAACGTGGCCGGCCCAGCGGAGTTGATGTTGGAGGACCATCGCTTCAATGCTGGTGGTCTTTGCTTCTTCCAGCACACTGACGTTTGTCCGCTTGTCTTCCCAAGAGATTTGCAGGATTTTCCGGAGGCAGCGCTGATGGAAACGTTCCAGGAGTTGCATGTGACGTCTGTAGACAGTCCACGTCTCACAGGCATAGAGCAGGGTTGGGAGGACAATAGCTTTATAAACAAGCACCTTGGTATCCCTACGGATGTCCCGGTCCTCAAACACTCTCTGCTTCATTCTGGAAAATGCTGCACTTGCAGAGCTCAGGCGGTGTTGTATTTCGGCGTCGATGTTGATTTGGTGGAGAGGTGGCTGCCAAGGTAGCGGAAATGGTCCACATTTTCTAATGTTACACCATTAAGCTGTATTACTGGCATTGGAGAGGGATTGGCTGGTGACTGCTGGAACAGCACCTTGGTTTTCTCAATGTTCAGTGACAGGCGAGCTCCGACTCCCATCCTCTCTATTTGTGATAAGGAAGACAGGAGTTGTAGTCCAGCATCTGGAAGAGGGAGGGCCACAGTCAATGGCACGGCAGGACTAGCATGACAATCACACCTACTCTCTCCCTTTCTTTTCCCATTCCTGTTCCTTCCTGGGGAGGAGAGCCGTTGAGTGCCCTCCTCCGGTTGACGACTCCCTTGCACTGACTCACCATTGAAAGGGTTCCTGTTGTGCAGAAGTCGGCAGGAAAGGCCTCCCCCAAACTCTTCCCTCTCTTTGATTTGTCTCAGTTTCAAAGCCTATTTTCCCCACGAGTCCCATAGAGTTCAAGAAGACAGGACCTGGGCCGTCAGCTTAGACTCGGAACTCCACATGAGAAATGTGTTTTCCCCGCAGGAGGCAAGATCCTTGCTTTCCCCACAAGTCAGAATGCCCTAGTTTCTACTTGTGGAAACACAGGTTGAGCCTTCCTCATTCAAGATGCTCAGGGACGGAAGTGCTTTGGATTTTGAAGTCTCAACATGGCATTGCCTTGCCGTTTGTATACACCTTTTGCACACAGCTTGAAGCCAGCCTTGTATACAGGACTTTAAGTAAGTTCCACAAAGGAAACAACGGCTGTGTACGCTGTACATTGAAACACCAGGAAGCAAAAGTGTCACTCTGTCAACCACGAGGCACACCATTTGGGAGGACGAGATCAAGGACACTCACTCTGTGGGAATCAATAATAATAATAATAATAATAATAATAATAATAATAATAATAATAATAATAATCTTTGTTTTGTCAAAGGCTTTCATGGCCGGAATCACTGGGTTGTTGTAGGTTTTATTGTTGAAGGCTTTCATGGCGGGAATCACTGGGTTGTTGTAGGTTTTTCGGGCTATATGGCCATGTTCTAGAGGAATTCTCTCCTGACATTTTCACCTGCATCTATGGCAAGCATCCTCAGAGGTTGTGAGGTCACTACCTCTGAGGATGCTTGCCATAGATGCAGGCGAAACGTCAGGAGAGAATGCCTCTAGAACATGGCCATATAGCCCGAAAAAACCTACAACAACCCATATAAACTTTATTTATACCACGCCACCATTTCCCTAATGGGGACTCGGAGTGGCTTACATGGGGCCAAGCCTGAACAACATATTACAGTAAAATAAAACCAAAACATTAACAACAAGCAACATCATCAAAATTACACAAGGGAAAAAAACATATGAATACAGTAACAAAATAACATTACAATAAACACAATCACAGTAGCAGTGGGCAGGCCGCATCATAAATAAATAAATAAATAAATAATAAACTTTAATTGTTACCCCACCACCATCTCCCCAATGGGGACTCGGAGCGGCTTACATGAGGGCGACTAAAATGATCAAGGGTCTGGAGAACAAGCCCTATGAGGAGCGGCTTAAGGAGCTGGGCATGTTTAGCCTGAAGAAGAGAAGGCTGAGAGGAGATATGATAGCCATGTATAAGTATGTGAGAGGAAGCCACAGGGAGGAGGGAGCAGATCAAGGGTCTGGAGAACAATATTTATTTATTATTTATTTATTATTTATTTATTTATTACTTGCACTTGTTAACCGCCACTCTCAGCCCGGAGGCGACTCGTGGCGGTGTACAAAACATAGAAAAAACAACAATTTACAATGGAACAAGACAATCACACACATATAAAAATCCGCTTCGTCTAGATTAGGGTCATAGTCAATCTCATCGTCATAGTCCATTCCGGTGATCATTCCAAGGAAACATAGCACTAGCTAAAGGCCTTTTCGAAGAGCCAAGTTTTCAGGCCCTTGCGAAAGGCCATGAGGGAAGGTGCCTGTCTGATTTCAGCAGGGAGGGAGTTCCATAGCCGGGGGGCCACCACCGAGAAGGCTCGCTCTCTCGTCCCCGCCAGGCGTGCCTGCGAGGCAGGCGGGACCGAGAGAAGGGCCTCCCCAGATGATCTCAAGGTCCTCGTGGGCTCATAGGCCGAGATGCGGTTTGCAAGGTATTTTGGGCCGGAACAAGCCCTATGAGGAGCGGCTTAAGGAGCTGGGCATGTTTAGCCTGAAGAAGAGAAGGCTGAGAGGAGATATGATAGCCATGTATAAATATGTGAGAGGAAGCCACAGGTAGGAGGAGGGAGCAAGCTTGTTTTCTGCTTCCTTGGAGACTAGGACGCAATGGAACAATGGCTTCAAACTACAAGAGAGGAGATTCCATCTGAACATGAGGAAGAACTTCCTGACTGTGAGAGCCGTTCAGCAGTGGAACTCTCTGCCTTGGAGTGTGGTGGAGGCTCCTTCTTTGGAAGCTTTTAAGCAGAGGCTGGATGGCCATCTGTCAGGGGTGATTTGAATGCAATATTCCTGCTTCTTGGCAGAATGGGGTTGGACTGGATGGCCCATGAGGTCTCTTCCAACTCTTTGATTCTAGGATTCTATGTACAGAATTAAATATTAATAACTACTGAGATAAAAATAGGAGCAAGTTATTTGCAGGGAGCTCATAAAGACACACAGGGTTGTGAAACTAAACTTCCCATTTTGGGGGGGGGGGGTACTCCAGAGACAGAAGCGTTGAGGAAAGCAATAGTGTCATGTTGTGCACCTACTCTCCAAAGGCGCAGCGGAAGAGCCAGGTTTTAAGTTTCCTTTTAAACATTTCTAGGGTAGGGCCTTTTCTGATCTCTCCAGGTAATGAGTTCCAGAGTCGGGGGGCCACAGAGGAGAAGGCTCTCTCCCTTGTGCCCACAAGAGAAGCTTGCGAGATTGGCAGGGGCAAAAGGAGGGCCTCCCCTGAGGATTGAAGGGCCCGGGTTGGTTCATGGAGAGAGATACGGACATTAGCAGGAACAGAATAATTTGACTGTGAAACATTACATTGTGTTGACCCCCCCCCCCCCCCGTAGCTTAAGGAGGAACCCTTGGTGTGGTTACTTCCGTTTCCACACCAATGAAGGGGCACCAGTTGGGGAGGGGAGAGGAACTCACGTTGGTGTGCCTAGATCACCCTTTTTTGCAGAAGAAGGTGATTTGAAGTATGGGTTGTTGTGAGTTTTCCAGGCTGCCTGGCCATGTTCCCAAAGCATTCTCTCCTGACGTTTTGCCTGCATCTATTATTTATTTACTAATTATTTATTTACTATATTTGTAAAATCCAATGCTCAAAAACATCATAAAAGAGTTAAAAATAAATTAAAACAGTAGCATAATAAACAGTCGGTATAAATCAATTTATTTGTCGTATCAGGGCAACCAGTCCATTATATTACATTTCTAACAGAACAAAGAAACAGACAAAACACAAAGTTTGCAAGTTTGGTAGTTGGTTAAATGTCCTTTGACCAGGATCTGGCCCCTTGGAGTGCCTCTGGTGTTGCCGCAAGGAGGTCCTCCATTGTGCATCATGTGGCAGGGCTCATTGCAGCAGGTGGTCAGTGGTTTGCTCTTCTCCACACTTACATGTCGTGGATTCCGCTTTGTGGCCCCATTTCTGAAGGTTGGCTCTGCATCTCGTGGTGCCAGAGCGCAGTCTGTTCAGCGCCTTCCAAGTCGCCCAGTCTTCTGTGTGCCCAGGGGGGAGTCTCTCATTTGGTATCAGCCATTGGTTGAGGTGGGTTTGAGCCTGCCACTTTTGGACTCTGGCTTGCTGGGGTGTTCCAGCAAGTGTCTTTGTAGATCTTAGAAAACTTATGTCTTGATTTAAGTCATTGACGTGCTGGCTGATACCCAAACAAGGGATGAGCTGGAGATGTCTCTGCCTTGGTCGTTTCACTATTGGCTGCTAAATATAAATCAATAAAACATCTCATTAGTGTCTCATTAGCGTCTCATAGTTAAAATCAAGAACCAGTGTATGGCAGGCATCCTCAGAGGTTGTGAAATCTGAGGATTTGAGGTATGGAGGAACCTGTGCGTCCTGAAGCTGGGTGGCATTGTCTGTTAGTGGAGGAGGGATGTTTCATGCACAGCACTGTTTTGCCTCCCTTTCCCCCTCCCCCCCCTCCCTCCCTCCCTCCCTCCTTCCTTCCTTCCTACTTCTTCCCTCCTTCCTTCCCTTCCTTCCTCTCCTCCCCTCCTCCTTCCTTCCTTCTTCCTTCCTTCCTTCCTTCCTTCTTCCTTCCTTCCTTCCCTCCTTCCCTCCCCCCCCTCCCTCCCTCCCTCCCTCCCTCCCTTCCTTCCTTCTTCTCCTTCCTTCCTTCCTTCCTTCCTTCCCCCTCCCTCCCTCCCTCCCCCCCTCCCTCCCTCCCTCCCTCCCTTCCTTCCTTCCTTCCTTCCTTCTCCTTCCTTCCTTCCCTCCTTCCTCCTCCCTCCTCTCCCTCCCTCCCTCCTCCCTTCCTCCTTCCTTCTTCCTTCCTCCTCCTTCCTTCCTTCTCCCTCCCTCCCTCCTCCCTCCCTCCCTCCCTCCCTCCTTCCTTCCTTCCTTCCTTCCTTCCTTCCTTCCTTCCTTCCTTCCTTCCTTCCTTCCCTCCCTCCCTCCCTCCCTTCCTTCCTTCCTCCCTCCCTTCTTCCTCCTTCCCTCCTTCCCTCCTCCCTCCCCTCCCTCCCTCCCTCCTTCCTTCCTTCCTTCCTCCTTCCTTCCTTCCCTCCTTCCCTCCTTCCCTCCCTCCCTCCCTCCTTCCTTCCTTCCTTCCTTCCTTCCTTCCTCCCTCCCTCCCTCCCTCCCTCCCTCCTTCCTTCCTTCCTTCCTTCCTCCCTTCCTTCCTTCCTTCTGTCCCTCCCTCCCTCCCTCCCTCCCTCCCTCCTTCCTTCCTTCCTTCCTCTCCTTCCTTCCCTCTTCCCTCCTTCCCTCCTTCCCTCTCCTCCTTCCTTCCTTCCCTCCTTCCTCTTTCCCTCCTTCCTCCTTCCCTCCTCTCTCCTTCCTTCCTTCTCCTTCTCTTCCTTCTTTCCTTCCTTCCCTCCTTCCCTCCCTCCCTCCCTCCCCTCCCTCCTTCCTTCCTTCCTTCCTCTTCCTTCCTTCCTTCCTTCCTTCCTTCCTTCCTCTCCTTCCCCTCCCTCCCTCCCCCTCCCTCCCCTCCTTCCTTCCTTCCTTCCTTCCTTCTTCCTTCCTTCCTTTCCTTCCTTCCTTCTCTCCCTCCTTCCCTCCCTCCCTCCCTCCTTCCCTCCCTCCCTTCCTTCCTTCTTTCCCTCCTTCTTCAAGTTTTGACGTCTCCTCCCTTGCAGTTGAAATACCAGCGGATGCTGGAGCGTTTGGAGAAGGAGAACAAGGAGCTGCGGAAGATCGTCCTGCAGCGGGACGACAAGGGCATCCACCAGAGGAAGCTGAAGGTGCCGCCTGCAAGGCTTCTCCATCCGCCCCCCGGGCCCCCTTGGCTCCCTTCGGAGGGACAACCCCATTCCCTTTGGGGGTGGCACCCCTGTCATTCTGGGATGGATACAGCAGTAATGCCTCCGGGGTATTTGGGGGTGGGTGGCCCTCTCTGGAAGTGGCACTTGCTGGCCACAGGCAGGGACCTACATTCACGGCAGCCTTGGGTGCCGCTGCCTCCTGTCCTTCTGTCACGAGGCGGTTGAGGGCAGAGGGCAGGGAAAGCCTCTCTTCGTCCCGTTGCCTTTTTCAGGATTGTGTTTAGCCGGACTCACTTGAGCTCCCTTTCCCTATTTCTTCCCCAGAAGTCCCTGATTGACATGTATTCAGAAGTCCTGGACACTCTCTCGGATTACGACGCCAGCTACAACACTCACGACCATTTGCCGCGGGTAAGGGGCCAGCGGGTGCCCAATGGCTCTGGCCTTGCGCCACAGTCCAGCATGGCGTGAACAAGAGGAAATCCTCACACTCTTGACCAGGACCGTAGCCAGGATTTCGTTATTTATTTATTTATTTATTTATTTATTATTTAAACTTATATGCCGCCACTCCCCTGGGGCTCGGAGCGGCTTACAAGAATGGCTAAAATCTAACAAAATTTAAAAGCAATTTAAAACAATTTAAAAACAACATATCAAACATTAAAAGCCTGTCGAAACAGGTATGTCTTACATGCCCTGCGGAAAGCTGGTAAGTCCGCAGGGCACGAACCTCAGGTGGCAGAGCATTCCAGACTGATGGCGCCACTGCTGTGAAGGCTCTGCGTCTGGTTGCTGCTAGACGCAAGGTCTTGACACTGGGGACTTCCAATAGATCTTGGTCCTCAGAACGGAGGGATCTCTGGGGTTGGTAGGGGATGTAGCGGTCCCTCAGGTACATCGGCCCCAGACCATGCAAGGCCTTAAAGGTGAGTACCATCACTTTGAAAGTGATCCGGTGCTCAATTGGTAACCAATGCAGCTGTAGTAAGATTGGTGTTATGTGGCATCTCATCGGAATTCCCGCAAGAAGCCGAGCAGCTGCATTTTGTACCAACTTGAGCTTCCGGATCACCGACAGAGGGAGGCCAATGTAGAGGGCGTTACAGTAGTCCAGTCTTGAGATGACCGTGGCCTGGATCACCGTAGCTAGGTCGTCCCTGGACAGGTAGGGGGCCAGCCGTCTAGCCTGCCGCAGGTGAAAGAAGGCGGTTCTGCTCACGGCGGAGACCTGGGCCTCCATTGTCAGCAGAGGGTCCAAAAGGACTCCCAGACTCTTGACCAATGATGACGGGCGTAACGCCTCACCATCCAGGGTGGGCAGATGGATGTCCCCACTGACCGGTCCACCCAGCCATAGGATCTCCGTCTTTGCTGGATTCACCCTCAACCTGCTGGCACGCAGCCATCCAGTCACGGCCTCGAGGCACTGATGGAAACAATCGGGTGCAGAGTCCGGTCGGCCTTCCATCTTCAGCACCAGCTGAGTGTCATCGGCGTATTGATAACACTCAAGCCCAAAACCTTTTGGGGGGGGGCTGAATTTTTTTCAGGGGGGGCTGAGTTTCGGGGGGGGGCTGAGTCTGAGTGAAAGAGGGTCTAGCCTAGCAAACCTTTTGTATCGTTACCCCAATAATACCCCCTCCATGCATATGGGATATATTGAGTATGGTGATCAGATCATGATATGAATAAACATAACAGTTTAAATAATGCACCAGAAGGCCTTTTCGCGAACCACCATGAGAATTTCGGGGGGGGGGGCTGAAGCCCCTCAAGCCCCCCCCCCCTTCCCGGCTACATGCCTGCTCTTGACAGTGCTTGCAAGCAGGGCCATCTTGGCTCCAGGCAGGACTGGGACTGAAGGACTGAGCTGGACCCAGCCAAAGGGAGGTCAGGCACAGGCATTCCAGCTAATAGCCACCTGGTGCCTTCTCCTTCCTGACTTTGCCCAATAATGCCCACCATTATTGTTCACTAGTATTATTCATTGTGTTTCTCCCCTCTGTTTCCCCAAAACCAGGACTGAAGTGGCTTGCAAATTGAAACAAGCGCAATATGGGCAAAATAAACAGATGAACATTATTAAATTTCTAGCAACATTAAAATCTTTCTAAACGTGCAATTAAAAATGTTTAAAAACCTTGAAAACACAAAGCCATTAAAACAATACAGGAAGCTCTTCAAAACCCTTTAGCACTTATGAACCCTCGTATGTAATTCGGTTGTGCATTTTTCGGTAACTGCAACTGAATGTCTGGAAAGCTTCCTCCCCAAAAAACGACGGAGCCCACCAGTTCTGATCAGATTCCCACTGCAATTGGGGAAGGGCTGCCGTTTGCACCCAAGGGCGCATTTTCACGTTGGCTGGGCATTCCTTCTGCAGGTGGTGGTGGTTGGGGACCAGAGTGCCGGGAAGACCAGCGTCCTGGAGATGATCGCCCAGGCCCGAATTTTTCCACGCGGCTCCGGAGAGATGATGACCCGCTCCCCCGTGAAGGTGCGGAGGGGATCCCAGGGGATCGGGGCACAGCTGGGGAAGGCCTCCCTTTGCGGGCGGGGGACCCTCGTCCTTTCCTTGACCGTCTACCCTTCCTGCCTTGGGCCCTTAGGTCACCCTGAGCGAAGGCCCTCACCACGTGGCCCTCTTCAAGGACAGCTCCCGGGAGTTTGACCTCACCAAGGAGGAGGACGTAAGTCTCCAGGAAGCCCCTGGCCTTTGACTTGGGATGTGTATGGTCTGCACGGGTGGCGTGACGGAGGGACCTGGTGTAGAAATGCTCATGAACGGGTGCATAGGGGTTGCCTTAAGGAAGACTTTCCACAGAGGTGGTGCCAACGCCAAGGAGGATCTCCTGATTGAATCTCCCTGCAGAGACAAAGCAGGAGGACGAGGGCCCAGAATCGTAAACTGTTGATGTAGTGACCTCTTGAGTATCTGCTCAAAGGCATGAAAACAAACAATGAAGCATACTACTTCAGTCAGCTCCAAAGCCTGGAGCAGCTCTTATCTTTTATTGCAATCTACCCTAAAAACTATCTACAAGAGCAGAGTAAAGGTGTCCATGCATCACTGGAAGCACCATTCCTAGCTTACCTGCTGGCATCCGTCCCTGTCGCAGGAACTTTCCAAAGTTACTCTCTAGCAATACATCACAGCTCTGTGCATTTAACTCTTGCATTACATTGCTACATCAACACAGTTTAAACCAGGGGTCCTCAAACTAAGGCCCGGGGGCCGGATGTGGCCCTCCAAGGTCATTTACCCAGCCCTTGCTCAGGGTCAACCAAAGTCTGAAATGACTTGAGAGCACATGACAACAACAACAATAACAACAACAATCCTATCTCATCAGCCAAAAGCAGGCCCACACTTCCCATTGAAATACCAATAAGTTTCTATTTGTCAAAATTGTTATTCATTTTAATTATTGTATTGTTTTAAAGTGGTTTTTTTGCATTACAAATAAAATTTGTGCAGTGTGCATAGGAATTCATTCATTTTTTTTTTTCAAATTATAATCTGGCCCTCCAACAGTTTGAAGGACTGTGACCTGGCCCTCTGCTTTAAAAGTTTGTGGACCCATGGTTTAAACTATAAACAATACTTCACTACATTTAAGCACCACGTTCCGACATAAACGTCCAAGGAGTTTTGAGTTTTTTATTAATACACTTGGTGATGGAACCTGGGCCTGACCCATCCCGGGCTTTGTGGGGCTTTCCTTCGCCTTTTGAATTGCATTTGCAAATCGAATAAGGAGCCATTGGAGGTGAAATACAGCTGGGCTTGGCTGCTCCGAGCGCTGGGTCCTCAGCTACACGCGGCTGCCATCTTTTAAACCCGTAGCTTTCCCCAAATATGTGTGGCTCTTTGAAGAGTATGGCGTGGGGGCCGGCAAGTGGCCTTTTTCACTACGGTTTACTACCAGATTGTGGCACAGAACATGTGAATGTGTTGTCATTTGCTTTCATGGCCAGGTTGCTTTGAGTTTTTTGGGCCATATAGGCCAAAATGCTGCTGGAACATGGCCATACAGCGTGAAAAACTCACAGCAACCCAAAAAAGGGAGAGTTTCTTTGCTTGTTTTTTTTTTCAAGGGGGGGGGGGGGTCATATGCAGCTGTAAGGGTGTTTATTTCAATGTCTCTCCTGCTCCATTTCAATTGGAATGTCGAATGGACATGTCCCTCGGAGATTTCCCTTCTGTCTCCTGAGATGAAATAAAATCCTTGCTGCAGGAGCCTGGTGCAAATGTCTTGGTTCTTGTTTCAAGTTCTGATTTCTCTCTCTCTCCCTCCCTGTGGAGACAGCTGGCAGCCCTGAGGCACGAGATAGAGATCCGGATGCGGAAGAGCGTGAGCGAAGGCTGCACCGTCAGCTCAGAGGTGAGAGAGGCCTGGCGCTGCTGCCTTGGGGTCTCTGCTCCCCGTTTCCTAAGAGGCCTCACCTGGGACCCTTCCCAAAGTCTCTTCCGAGGCAGAGCGCCCACCAAGCCTCCCCGCTTTGCTCTCTCTTGCAGACCATCTCCCTCAGCGTTAAAGGGCCGGGCCTCCAGAGGATGGTGCTGGTGGACCTGCCAGGCGTCATCAGCGTGAGTGTGTAGGGGCATGTGGGGGGGGGGGGGGGGCTTTGCCGCAAAGGGCACCCACTCGCTTAGCGACTTCCTGGGAGCCTTGCAGCATCTTTATGGGCTTCCTCTGCCTCAGCGTCCCCTGCAGAGGAGCAGAGATCCTGCTGGTCCCTGTTGCAGGTCCCAGAGAGAACTGCTGAGGATTTGGCTGGACAGAGCCTGCCTGGGAATCTGGCTAGTAATAATAATAATAAATAATAATAAACTTTATTTATACCCTGCCACCATCTCTCTAAGGGGACTCGGGTCAGCAGACGTGAGGTCAAGCCCAAGAATTACAATAAGGCAAAGTAAAATTCAAACATGCCAGTTTATTTATTTCGTATCAAAAGTATGGCATAAATTAGTATAAAACCGATAAAAATAGAAGGTGTGCAGGCGGCTAAATATCTTTGGACCAAAAACGGGCAATAGCAATCAATGGCATTGTCGGTAGCCTCCAACAATTCTTCCTCTGTACATGAGGCAGGGCGTAGTGGACAAGCATACAGGTGCGGAGTTGTCTGTTCTCTGCTTCACAGTCACACAAGGTGGGGGATTCTTTTAGGTAGAGTCATTTTGCAAGGTTGCCTTTTGATCCTAAATATCTTTTGACCAAAAACGGGCAACAGCAACGGCATTGTCTGTAGCCTCCAACAATTCTTCCTCTGTACATGAGGCAGGGCGTAGTGGACAAGCATACAGATGCAAAGTTGTCTGTTCTGCTCCACAGTCACACAAAGTGGGGGATTCTTTTAGGAAGGAACTTCCTGACTGTGAGAGCCGTTCAGCAGTGGAACTCTCTGCCCCGGAGTGGTGGAGGCTCCTTCTTTGGAAGCTTTTAAACAGAGGCTGGATGGCCATCTGTCAGGGGGGATTTGAATGCAATATTCCTGCTTCTAAACTACAAGAGAGGAGATTCCATCTGAACATTAGGAAGAACTTCCTGACTGTAAGGAGAGCCGTTCAGCAGTGGAACTCTCTGCCCCGGAGTGTGGTGGAGGCTCCTTCTTTGGAAGGCTTTAAACAGAAGCTGGATGGCCATCTGCCAGGGGTGATTTGAATGCGATATTCCTGCTTCTTGGCAGGGGGTTGTCTGTTCTGCTCCACAGTCACACAAGGTGTGGGATTCTTTTAGGTAGTGCCATTTTTCCAGGTTGTCTTTTGATCTGCCCACTCCACTTCTGAGTCTGTTCAGGGATTTCCAAGTTGCCCACTTTTGGTTTGCCCCTGGAGGAAGACCCTCATGGGGGAGGGCACTAAGTTGGGATTTCCTGGTTTAGCTGCCCAGAGGGAGGGAGGGAGGGAGGGAGACCCTTGGTGTTGCTGGGGGGATACTGAGAGGAGTGGTAGTTGCAAGTAGTAACATCAAATAAAGTGCAAAGCATGGGAACAGCATGCTTTTAATGCCGCCCCTCAAACGCAGACCAGGCCTACAGTGCCTAGGCCAGGCCTGGGCCAACTTGGGCCTTCCCTCTCTCCCTCCAGGCGTTTTGGACTGCAACTGCCACAATTCCCAAGAGCCAGTAGGCTGGTAGGAATTGTGGGAGTTGCAGTCCAAAACACCTGGAGGGCAGGGGCTGAAGTCTGGAGTCGCTTGCCTGTGAGTGCCAAGCTGGGGCTGCCCACATCCTTCCTTGCGTCCTCCTTTCATCCCCCCCGCTCTGCTTTGTCAGCGGACAAGCGGGGAATCCCAGGAGGGAAGGAAGGAAGGCGTCACACAGAAAAGGGATTCCTCTCCCCCGTCCCCTCCTCCGTTGAATGCCCTTCTTTCTTTCCCCAGACGGTGACTTCGGGGATGGCTCCCGACACGAAGGAGACCATCTTCAGCATCAGCAAGGCCTACATGCAGAACCCCAACGCCATCATTCTCTGCATCCAAGGTAAGCAGCAGGCATTCCTGGCCTTGGCTCGCAATCAGGCCGAACTCCGGCAGCTGAACTTACAGCTCGCAGATTTGCAAACAGTGTGCACGCCCAAGGAAATGGGTATGTGAACAGTTATGTGCATGCCCTTTCCTTGGCTCTCTGAGGTTTACATTGCCTTTGTTTGTTTGTTTGTTTGTTTGTTTGTTTGCCGTATTTATATACAGAGTTGTGCCTCTGTTTGTAGTCCATCTGTGCGATTTTCTTGCAGCAGCAGCAGCTGAGGAGATGCTCCATGGTTTCCTCCGCTTCCTTGCGCAGTCTGCATTTGGGGCCATCTGCTGATTTTTCAATCCTGGCCTTCATGGCCTTGGTTCTGATGAAGTGGAAGAATCAAAATATGTTACATCCACAAATATAGGAGCATTCTCTGTAATTTGCATTATAATTTAAAAAAAAGAACTTCTTGACAGTTTTAAAAGAGGCGCCGAATGGGGCCGCACATAATTAGAATTAATATGCGAAGACTTTCTTTTCTTTTCTCAGCCTGAAGGCGACTCAAGGCGGTTTACATTTGTCACAATTCAATGCCCCCTAACCTATAAAATGGAGCCCCCGGTGGCGCAGTGGGTTAAAGCACTGAGCTGCTGAGCTTGTTGATCGAAAGGTGCAGGTTCGATTCCGGGGAGCGGCGTGAGCTTCCGCTGTCAGCCCTAGCTTCTGCCAACCTAGCAGTTCGAAAACATGCCAATGTGAGTAGATCAATAGGTACCGCTCCGGCGGGAAGGTAACGGCGCTCCATGCAGTCATGCCAGTGGCCACATGACCTTGGAGGTGTCTATGGACAACGCTGGCTCTTCGGCTTAGAAATGGAGATGAGCACCAAACCCCAGAGTCAGACATGACTGGACTTAATGTCAGGGGACTACCTTTACCTTTAACCTATAAAATACAACTAAAACATTAGTATATAAAATATAGGTACATAAAAATCAATAAAATCATGGATCCTTAGGGAACCGTGCCTTTGCATATTCTGTGAGCCAGGAGTGGGCCTTCCGCTTCTTTCCAGGTGGCTCTTTAAAAAAAAAACATGTTCAGTGAGACAAGTAGAGCGTCCTAGTAACAAACTAATCTATTAATCTACCCAATTCACAGTCCTCTCGCTCTCTGCCCGATGGTTTCTTAGTTCTGACTCATCTCTTCTCTTTAGGGAATGTCCTATACCTGTGACGGTGAACCTATGACATGCGTGTCAGCACTGACACACATGGCTGTTTTTTGATGATACACGGCCACATGCGGCCGCATACAGAGAAGTACACCTTATAGGAGCCAATCTAATTCCATCCTTAAATTTGTAAAAGGTTCTGCAAATTTAACACCTGCACATTTGAGCATTGTTCACTCCATAACTCAGTATGGATTGTACATTCTTCTTATTTAAACTATAAATATTGCAAAACTATGTTTTTTTTTCTCAAAGTGACACTCCACCCAAGTTATGCTCAGGTTTTTGGCAAATTTTGACACACCAAGCTCAAAAGGTTGCCCATCACTATCCTATACTCACACTTCTACCTTGACTGACATATTGCTAGCTCATTAATCCAAATATTAGTCAACCCCCCCCCCCCCAATCTATATAAATCTAGATAAAGTGTAATGTTTGTTTGTGGGATTAACAGAACTCAAAAACCACTGGTCTAATTGACACCAAATTTGGACACAAGACACTTATCAGGCCAATGAGTGACCATCGCTCATAAAAACACTGAAAAAGGCAGTGGAAGAGATTTAAAAAGCCAATAAATAAATAAATAAATAAATAAATACATTACAACACATGCGCATAACCACACATATACACAAATATATACACAAACACACACATATATATATACACACATAAAATATATATATAGAGATTGGGCCACAGCAACCCGTGGCAGGGAATGGCTATTTAAATCAATAAATCTCCAATCTCGCTGGAAGTTAGGCAGGGCCTTCTCCTCCATCAGCAGAATCCATCTGTCTTTCTTCATTAACCGTTGTCCTCTTTTTTCCCAGATGGATCGGTGGATGCGGAGCGCAGCATCGTCACAGACCTGGTCAGCCAGATGGACCCTCAGGGCAAGAGGACCATCTTTGTCTTGACCAAAGTGGACCTTGCCGAGAAGAACGTGGCCAGTCCCAGCAGGGTGAGCGGGGGGGGGGGGGGGGGGGGGGGGGGGGAGTAGGAGTAGGAGGGGGTTTCCTCCCATTGCCGCCCTTCGATTCTTCTGGAAAGGCAAGGAAACATATTGAGGATCCAAAGGAGAAGCGGAGCCTGTCCTCCCAGAAGCCAGGCTTGTTTCCCAGTTGCATCCTAGGGATTCCGTGGGCACACAGAGAGGCCCAACTAGCCTTCCTTTTGCATAGTTTTCACCCACTTTGGGGCCTCAGATGCTACTGAACGACAACTCCCATCCCTTTTGATGATCTGCCAAGCAGACTGGGGATAATGGGAATTGCAACCCAACAGCGCTTTTGGCTCTGAGTGTGGGGAAAGGCTACAGGGCGTTTTAGAGCGAGGCGTCCTGACTGCAAGCCTTGTATCTGAATCTGGGCTCCACTCTCCCAACTAAAGAGAAGAAACTGCAGTCTCCCAGGTGTCACTGGATCACAACTCCCATCCACTCTAGTAATGATACCTAATGGATCACAGGAATTGGAGTCCAGCACCTGGAGGAGGGACACGTTACATTACATGGCGGGATGGATTCAGCCTTGAGTTTGACTCGTGAGGTTTACTATAAACAAGATGAACTCCAACTTTTAGCACAAGACCACAAATATGATATCATAGGCATCACTGAAACCTGGTGGGATGACTCCTATCGCTGGAATGTAGATATTGAGGGGTATAACCTCTTTCACAGAAACCGAACAAAGGGGAGAGGAGGCGGAGTAGCCTTATATGTCAAAAACTCTTATGCTGCAGAAGAGATGCAAGAGAGCCATCCGGGAAACCAGCTTGAAAGTATCTGGATAAGAATCAAGGGAACTGGGACTCAAAAAGATGTCGTTGTAGGCATCTACTACAGACCTCCAAGCCAGGAGGAAGAACTTGATGAAGCTTTTAAGCAGAGGCTGGCTGGCCATCTGTCAGGGGTGCTTTGAATGCAATATTCCTGCTTCTTGGCAGAATGGGGTTGGACTGGATGATGGCCACCACAAAGGTCTCTTCCAACTCTTTGATTCTAGGATTCTCACAGCAACATTGACATCATGTCTTGTCGAAGGCCTTCATGGCCAGAGTCACTGGGTTGTTGTAGGTTTTTTGGGCTATATGGCCTTGTTCTAGAAGCATTCTCTCCTGATGTTTCACCTGCACCTATGTCAAGCATCCTCAGAGGTTGCTAATGTTGCTAATGGAAGCAACACCAACCACCAGTGTTGTTGAGCTGCCATTTTTCTAGAGTCGTGCATATAAAACTGTAAAATCCGATTTGTTCTTTGGCTCTTCAGAAAAAAACCCTGAACACTGGCATAGTTTGATGATCCAATACCCAGTGGCCTTTGAGCGGAATTCCCTTTCCTCTGCTCCACGCCAGGAATAGATTACTGCAACGTGCTCTACGTGGGGCTGCCTTTGAAGACAGTTCAGAAACTCCAGCTAGTCCAATGGTCAGCAACCAGACTACTAACTGGGGTGGCATACAGGGAGCATACCACCCCCCTGTTGTGCCAGCTCCGTTGGCTGCCAGTCCATCTCCGAGCCCAATTCAGTGCTGGTTTTGTCCTATAAAGCTCTATACGGTTCGGGCCCAGCTTACTTGTCCGAACGCATCAGCCCCTATGTCCCACCTCGTAATCTAAGATCATCCGGGGAGGCCCTGCTCTCGCTCCCGTCAACAGCACAAATGCGCCTGGCGGAGATGGGGACAGGGCCTTCTTGGCTGTGGCCCCCCACCTATGGAACACACACCCTCCCTCCTGAAAAAAATTAAAATCATGGTTTTGGGACCAGGCCTTTGGGCAGTAGAAGTAAATGTGTGCAGCATTTTGGAAAGACAATGACTGGAACAGCGATTCAATGGACGAGACTGTTTTATTGGTTTATTGATTGTTTTATTGCTTGTGGATGCACTGTTTTTAACTTGATTCATGTCTAATTGTAGTATATAATTGTAATTGTTTGTACCGGCATTGAATTTTGCCGTTACTTATGTGTAAACCACTTTGAGTCCCCCTCGGGGTGAGAAAAGCAGTATACAAATACTGTAAATAAATAATAATAAATACAATTTGGTGTTCAGCCAAATGGATGGCCGTGCCTGGCAAATGCTAGCCTGAAGGGTTTTACATGCTCCATAACAGAAACGCAGGTGTGAGCATCCGAGGGAGTGCTGGGCATCTGTCTTGTTTTTGCAGATCCAGCAGATCATTGAAGGCAAGCTCTTCCCCATGAAGGCTCTCGGCTATTTTGCAGTCGTCACAGGAAAAGGTAACCGGGATTTCCCATTTGGAGGGGTGCTGCACGTGTGGGGCGGCATTCCCTGATCCCTTGCCTTTCTTTTTTCCCTTCCTTCCTTCCCTCTTTCCTTTCTCCAGGAAACAGCTCAGAGAGCATTGAATCTATTCGAGAGTACGAAGAGGAGTTTTTCCAGAACTCCAAACTGCTGAAGTAAGTTTTAAAAAGCAGGTCTCCTTACCAACTCAATGCCCCTCGCTGGCGCAGAACCTTTCGGCCTCTCTGGGTCGGTGGCTCCCAACCTTGGGTCCTCCAGGCGTCTGGGACTTCAAGGCCCAGAAATCCCAGCCATCTTGTCAGCTGTTAGGAATTGTGGGAGCTGGAGGACCAAAGGCTGGGAGCCACTGTCCTAGGTGTGTGTGGTGTGCTTTGCCTGATGGTCCTTGGAACTTGCCCCTGAACTGCTGCCTTTCTCTCTGGCGCCTTGGGGCAGCTTGTTCTTTAATGCCTTGCCTGTGGTCCAGGCACCTACAAAAGCATCCCACACACAATCGTAAAATATTATGATGTTTTTGTGGGGGTTTTTGTAGCTTGAGTGCGTGTTTCTCAATCAAGAACTTGGTAACCATGAGGAGAGGTGGGCAAGAAATAAAACTATTATTATTATTGACACAAAAACACAGTATGTCACAGCAAACGAGATCTCTATGCTGAGGAGAAGTCTAGTTCCATCCCTGACCCTTGTCCGTTGCAGGAGATGGTTGAGTGGGTCAAAAAGGCGTTGTCCCCCTGAGTCTGTATGGCCCCCACCCCGTTGCCAGTGCGCTTCCCGGGGCTTTTCCTCTTCTGTCTCTCACACAGGAACTGCATGCTGAAGGCCCACCAAGTGACCACCCGGAACCTGAGCCTGGCCGTCTCCGACTGCTTCTGGAAGATGGTCCGGGAGTCTGTGGAGCAGCAGGCCGACGCCTTCAAAGGTGAGGGGTCAGTGGGAAGCCCCACCCCCTTGGAAACATGCCCCCCCCCCTTAAGGGCTGGAAGGGCCAGGCTCTGGTTTCCTTCCCAGGGCCCTCCTTGCATTATGCAGACCCTGAGCTGCCCGTGGTCCGGCCTCTTAGTTAGGACAGCTGAGTGGACTTCTGCCTTCCCAAGGCTTCCAGGAGAGAAAATGGCAGTGACGATTTTAGGTGCTCTGGAGAGTATGTGCATCTCATCCAGGTTACATTGGATCAGTCGAGAAGGGATGTGTCTGTCCCTTGATTCTTCTCATTGCCACACAAAGAAGATACGGAGAGGAAGGGGGGTTAAGCAGAATGCAGGGATGGGTTTCAGCAAGGAACAGAAGGGCAGGCACACGGGCAGCCTTCGGCCCTCCAAGTGTGTGGACTTCAGCTCTCACCGTTTCTAACAGTCAGTAGGATTCTGCGAGTTGAAGTCCAAAACACCTGCAGAGAGGGCCAAAGTTGGCCCAGGCCTGTAGGAAACCTTTGGTGTTGAGGGGATGCTGGGAGTTGTAATTTATCGATGCCTGGAAGGCCGCCTGTAGTTCCCAGAGCATAAGCCTCCTCAAGGACTGATTTCTTTCCCCTCTGTCCTTCCCACAGCGACCCGCTTTAACTTAGAGACGGAATGGAAGAACAACTATCCCCGTTTGCGGGAACTGGACCGGGTGAGTAGGCCTCGTGGCCAGTCGGGGTGGCGGTGGCCAGGGCATCCGGCGAGGGCTGCAGGCGACCCTCTCAAAGTGCAACACAGGGTTGTTGCCTCTGATGTTGGCACTGCTGCCGCTGCTCTGCTATTGCTGGGGTGGGGCCATTTTCCCAGCACTCTAGAGCTCTCCGCTCTCAGTTTTCGCAGACCTTCCCATAGACTGTGTTAGTCTGGGAAACCAGGATACAAAGGGATTTTGTAGCACCTTAGAGATTAACTGAGGAAAAGAAGTTGCTTTCACGTCTGAGGAAGTGGACTGAAACCTACGAAGACAGGTGCCATCAGCCTCACCGTCACTTCTCTTAAGGTGCCTGAAGGTCCCTTTGAAGGCTTCCCTCAGATCGTTGGCCTTCAGAGGCTGAGATGCTTATTCCCCACTCAGCCACAACCTATAGTATAGCCCAGGGGTCCTCTAGGGCCAGGTCACAGTCCCTCAAACTGTTGGAGGGCCAGATTATAATTTGAAAAATACATGAATGAATTCCCATGCACACTGCACATCTCTTATTTGTAGTGCAAAAACACTTGAAAACAATGCAGTAATTAAAATGAAGAACAATTTTAGCAAATACAAGCTTATTAGTATTTCAATAGGAAGTGTGGGCCTGCTTTGGGCTGAGGAGAGAGGATGGTTGTTGTTGTGTGCTTTCAAGTTATTTCAGACTTTGTTTGACCCTGAGCGAGGGCTGGGTAAATGACCTTGGTGGGCCATATCCGGACCCCCAGCCTTTGTTTGAGGACCCCTAGTATAGTGTATATATAGTACAGTATAGTACAGTGTCGTATGGGCATTCAGATGTATGTCTGTGTAATTATATCATTAATTTCCCCTGGACTGTTTTAAGTATATAGGGAGGAAGCATGGTAAAATTGCCCCATGCCTCTTGTGTGTGTGTGTGTGTTGAGACTCAGCGTCTGTCTGATGCACCTACTACCAGTTGTAGGAGAAAGCGTGGCTTAGAGAATGATGAAGAGCAGCAGCAGCTGAAAAGGATCAGGGACTTGTTTCTTGAGACTACTGATGAGGAGGATTTTGTGGGCTTTACTCACGAGGAAATGGAGCTAGATGACTACAGAGGTGTAAAAAGAGTAGCCAGCAGCTCTAATAGTGATGTGGGGTCTGTTGCTAAACGTCTGAGAGACGTAGCTGACTGTGCAGACTTTGACAGCGAAGAGGAAGAGCTGGACTGGACTAAAGTTCAGGAAGTAATGGATGTTCTTAACGCCCCCACGTCTAGCGATGAATTCCAGGGTTTTAATGATGTTACTTTGCAGGATGCAGCCCGAAGTGCTGAGTGGCAGCAATGGCGTGGCTTCAATTCACCTGAGGGTTTAGATCCAGCTGAAAGCAGCTCCAGCGATTCGGATGAAATTTAAGGAGCGGTTTGGGGACCATCTAATCGCAGAGTTCAAAGTGTCCTGCATTGCTGTTTTGTCCTGCCGCTGGACCTGGGTCTTGACAGTGTGTGTGTGTGTGTGTATGTAGTGACTCAGAGGGCCATTGTGAAGAGAAAGCAGAGGGGAGCCACACAGTGTCCTCGGCCTTGAGCTTCTTGCAAGTGGGACAGAAATGTAACCGATGGGGGAATTGGGTGTTCTGAGGACCAGCCATGTTTCTCCTGTCCTTCTTGTTTTTGTTATTTTGCGATATCCCAGTGTGTCCCTCTGAAGATAAAAGAGAGGTCCGTGGCTTGTCTCTTCTGTCCATTCTCTGGCCCTTCCAGTCTCCCTGCGTGTGGCCTTGTTTAGAGACGCTGTTGAGTTCCATGCAATTGGGGCACGAGGGTGGGGCGTTGGGGTGGAGCAGAAACCTAACTTCACTTCACTCACGACAACCCTCTTTTTCCATCTTCCCTTTAGAACGAATTGTTCGAAAAGGCCAAGAACGAGATCCTTGACGAAGTCATAAGCTTGAGCCAGGTGACGCCCAAGCACTGGTACAGTCACCCCTCGGTTTCTCTTTTCCTCCTCCTGTTCCCTTAAAGTTTGGCTGGGGATCCAGTGGGTTGCGCTGAGAACGAGGTGGGCTGCTGGGAATTCCCTGCGATTCTCCCAAGGGGTGGGCATTTCTCTCAGCCCGCCAAGGGCCCCCCAGTCCAGCCCTCATTTCCCAGGCAGCAGGCTCTGTGAAAACACAGGCTCAGCATTTCCTTCTCTGGAATTTGCAAGTACTCTGATTTTTTGAGATAGTGCCACCTTTAATTTCTGAGGTTCAGTGTATGCAAAGTTCATTTCAAGCACAACATTATTTAAAATCTATGTATATAAGTCACATCATTTGGCCACATCATGAGGAGACAGCAAAGCCTAGAGAAGACACTTATGCTGGGGAAAGTGGAAGGTAAAAGGAAGAGGGGCCGACCAAGGGCAAGGTGGATGGGTGGCATCCTTGAAGCGACTGGACTGACCTTGAAGGAGACCCTGGGGGTGGTGACGGCCGACAGGGAGCTCTGGCGTGGGCTGGTCCATGAGGTCACAAAGAGTCGGAGACGACTGAACGAATGAACAAGAATATAAGTCAAAGTATATGTATGTGTGTGTGTGTGTGTGTGCACACACACTAGCTGTCCCCTGCCACACGTTGCTGTGGCCCAGTCTGTTGATCTGGAAAATGGCCTTAGATGGTCTTAAGTATTTTCTGTTGGTCATGGGGGTTCTGGGTGGGAAGTTTGCCCCAATTCTGTCGTTCGTGGGTTCAGAATGCTCTTTGATTGTAGGTGAACAGTGAATCCCAGTGACTACAACTCCCAAATGCCAAGGTCTGTTTCCCCCAAACTCCATCTGTGTTCATTTTTGGGCGTATTGAATGCTTGTGCCAAGTTTGGTCCAGATCCACCATTGTTTGAGTCCACAGTGCTCTGGATGTTGGTGAACTACAACTCCCAAACTCTAACATCAATGCCCACCAAACACTTCCAGTATATTCTGTTGGTCATGGGAGTTCTGTGTGGCAAGTTTGGTTCAATTCCATTGTTGGTGGAGTTCATAATGCTCTTTGATTGTAGGTGAACTATAAATCCCAGCAACTACAACTCCCAAATGACAAAATCATAATTTTTTGAGTGATGGTCACTCCTTGTGTTGTGAGACATTTTGTTGCCAAATTTTGTATGGTTTCGTTCATTGGTTCTTTTGTTTTTAAGGTACTCATTACGCACAGAGCATTTTTTTATATATAGATTGGTTGGTTGGTGGGTTTGTTTGATCCACAAAGGCTTCTCCATGGCGTAATGGATCTGGACCAGACGTGGTACACAGACCCTTCATTGTCCAACTTAAAATACTAGCAGGGTTTCAACTGAAATCTTGGCCCCTTTTGGAGGGATGGCCCCAAAAAGTCACAAAATGTGTGTGCAGTGCTCAGAAGCAACCACAAGAGGGTAGTATATAAGTGGAAAGGCTACCTCAAAGGGTGAGATAATCAACCAAAAGAGGATCTATATGCCCCTGTGTGGGGTATAGAATTGCCTTGAGGCTGTGCACATAAGAGCTGGGTGAAGGATGGGGCAGGGTGCTGTGGCTCCCTCTTCCGTGCCGAGGACCTTTCCCCCAACCAATGTCCTTTTAAGGACGCCATTATTACTTCCCTGCTGAAAGCAGTACCCATTTTTTCTATTTGCATTTCTGCTTTCGACCTACTAGGTGGGCAGGTGAGCTGGAGCTAACAGCGGGTACTCACCCCAACCCGGGCTTGAACTGCTGACCTTTTGGTTGGCAGAATTTTTCTGCAGTTTAGCCCGCTGTGCTAAGGCCAACCTTGGTGCAACTCTCGGCTTGTTCTTCAACAAGAGGAGACTCTGCCGCAAGGAATGTTTGGATCCCGTGTTTATGTCGGCAGCTGGGGAATCTGTTTGTGCAAAGAGCTCAGCTGGGACCGATTAACTTGCTCTGCGTCAGAGCTGGTTTGGCTGAAGATGGAAGCATCCTTGCTTCCCGGTTTCCAAACATCATTCCCACTTGTTCCTTTTTTAAACTTGGGAGCCTTTTAAGTCCTCGTAAAAACAAGCCTCCCCAGATTTGAGGCGTTGCTCCCAAGAAGCAGAGCGGGTTGGAGCCCACCGGCCTTGTTTGGCAAGGCAGAATCCCCCATCGTCGTCGTCCAGGGGAGAGTGGCAGGCCGAAGGAGAGGCTGGCCTTCATTCCCTTGACGAAGGAGCCACACACAGGCTCTCAAAGCAGCCAGGGTTTCTCACTTCTGAAACCTCTTCTGTGCTATTTTCCCATTTGTCCAAATAGGACGCACGTTTTCCCTTCCTTGGTCAAGCCATCCGAGCGTTGCCCCATTCCCAGCCCATCCACTCGGTCCCTTTCTTCTTCTTCTTCTTCTCCACGATAATAGCCATCCGTCCTTCCAATCAAGAGAAACCCAGATTCCTGCCGAGGAGGCTTTGCTGTGCCATCAGTTTTCTAGCAAGCAGTTTCCTCATATACTCCGAATCCTGTTACATGCGCGCATATAAATGTTAAAGCAACAACAACAAAAAAAAACAAAAAAAAATATACTCCGAATCCTGTTACATGCGCGCATATAAATGTTAAAGCATGTACAAAGTGTATATAGCAGGCACGGGCAAACTTAGGCTCTCCCTCCAGGTGCTGGGGGCTTCAACTCCCACAATTCCCAACCACCCATGCCTGGTATAGAGCTATGGCTGAATATATTATGATGAGACAGAAGAAGGCCAGAGCGTGTTTCACGTAGGTGTGGTAGCCAGTGTGGTGGTTACGCACAGTGGAAGCACAGGGCAGGACCATAGGGAGCATGGCCAGGCCATACCAGAGGATCTCAACACTAGCCACCTTGAGAGTGAGTCGGGAGAGAGAGAGCCTTCCATCAAGGAAGGAAGGAAGGAAGGAAGGCCAAACCCCACAAGAAAGGAATGGGGCCCTGCAGTGGCTCTGCTTCAAGGGGGCCACAGACTATGTTTCTCGGCCACTTATGGCAATGGAGGCTGACCTCCTCTTCCTCTTTGTCTTCCTCCTCCTCTTCTTCCTTTTCCTCCTCCTCTTCCTCCTCCTCCTCCTCTCCCCCTCTTCCTCCTCCTCCTCTTCCTCTCTTCCTCCCCTCTTCCTCCTCTCCCTCTTCCTCCTCTTCTCTTCCTCCTCTTCCTCCTCCTCCTTCCTCCTCCTCTCCTCCTCTTCTCCTCCTCCTCTTCCTCCTCTCCCCCTCTTCCTCCTCCTCCTCCTCTTCCTCCTCCTCCTCCTCCTCTCCCCCTCTTCCTCCTCCTCCTCTTCCTCCTCTCTTCCTCCTTCCTCCTTCTTCCTCCTTCCTCCTCTTTCCTCCTCCTCTTCTTCTCCTCCTCTTCCTCCTCCCCTCCTCTTCCTCCTCTCCCCCTCTTCCTCTCTTCCCTCCTCTTCTCCTCCTCCTCCTCTTCCTCCTCTTCTCCTCCTCTTCCTCCTCCTCCTCTTCCTCCTCCTCCTCTTCTCCTCTCTTCCTCCTCCTCCTCTTCCTCCTTCTTCCTCCTCCTCCTCGTCCTTCCTCTCTCTCCTCCTCTTTCCTCCTCCTCCTCCTCTCTTCCCTCCTCCTCTTCCTCCTCCTCCCTCCTCTTCCTCCTCTTCCTCCTCCTCTTCCTCCTCTCCCCCTCTTCCTCCTCCTCCTCTTCCTCCCTCTTCCTCCTTCCTCCTTTTCCTCCTCTTCTTTTCCTCCTCTTCTCCTCCTCTTCCTCCTCCTCCTCCTCTTCCTCCTCCTCCTCCTCCTTCCTTCCTCCTCCTCTTCCTCTTCCTTCTTCTCCTCCTTTTCCTCTTCCCTCCTCTTCCTCTTCTTCCTTCTGTTCCTCCTCTTCCTCTTCCTCCTCTTCCTCACCAGGGAGGACATGCTGCAGCGGTCTCTGTGGGAGAAGGTCTCCACGCACGTGATAGAAAACATCTACCTTCCGGCCGCACAGACCATGAACTCAGGGACCTTCAACACCACCGTGGACATCAAGCTCAAGCAGTGGACGGACAAGCAGCTGCCCAACAAGGCTGTGGAGGTGAGGCTTCCGGGTTGTGGGCGGCTTCCCTGCCCGGGAACCTCCCGGTTCAAAGGAAACAGGTGGGTCGGAGGTGGGTGGGAGTTTACTTCTGGGCAGAAAGATTGTGTAGTTTTAATGCAGTCGTGTCACGTTGCCAGGGCTCTGCCTTATTTAGGTAGAGATGAATCAAACTCCCAGTTTTATCAAACAGTTTAATTAAAACAGAACTTACTTTCCGGCTGTTTATATAGTCCAAAATATAAAACATAAAGATAGCACTCAGCAACAGAATAAACAAAAACTGATAGCAAAAGCTACACAGTCAAAAGGGTCCAGTCCAGTGGTCAAACGCCGAGAGTTCAAGAAACAAAGGCCAGGGATCAAGAGTCTATACTGTAGTCAAAAGCCAGTCCAAAGGTTCAAGGTTCCAGGATTTCAAGATTACAGGAGACAGGTCAGGATACCGAAAATCCGACAGACTTGGGAGAAAAACCAGCAGCATCCACCACCAAAATGCAACAGATACTTTTCTCCCCAAGATCAGTCTCAAGGTTAGCTCCTTAAATGCAGTAACACCCAGCTGCCACCCATCTCCTGCACCCCTCCACCCGTAATTGCTTTCACCCACAAACTCCCACTTACAGATCACCAAACCCTCTAGAATGAATACTCACATTAACCCTTCCATTACCAACCACCATCAACTGCAGAACATATGAGAAGTTGTTAGCAGTCTCTGGTCCTCCTGGTATTTCGGATTGTAGCTCCTAGTGTCCCTGATCATTGACTAAATTGGAGCAGAGGCTTCTGGGAGCTGATGCTCAAAACAGAGATCACGGAAGCAGCCTTGGTGTGCTCCTCATGGCCCAAGAACTGCTTTTTGGCCACTTGCATATCAGGAATGCCCTCAGTGAAATACCTGTGCTCCTTCGAGCTCTCTGTGCAAGCCCTTTGCAAGGTTGGAGCTGAAAAGTGAGCCACAACTTGAAGGATGCCTTGGGCAGACACGTCTTTACACTCTTGGGAAATGACATATTCCTACATAAAAGGAAGGGCATGTTGAGAGGAATCCCACCTTGGGAGCTCTGTGGTGCCCTTGACGCCCACCTTTAGCCCTCCCAACGATAGCGGGAGTGTTGGTTAATGCTCTGTATCAGGATGCCTTCGGGCTGGGCCAGTTGGAAGGCCCAGGACCCTTCCCTGGCCATGTGATGAAATCCAATGTGTTGTGTGCCTGGGGAGGGGCCCCTGTTCCTGAAGGCGGTCCTCCTTGTCCCGTGCGCAGGTGGCCTGGGGGACGCTGCAGGAGGAGTTCTCCCGCTTCATGACGGAGGAGAAGTGCAAGGAGCACGACGACATCTTCGACAAGCTCAAGCAGGCGGTCAAGGAGGAGAGCATCAAGCGGCACAAGTGGAACGAGGGGGCCGAGGACAGCCTGGTCAGCCCAGAACCCTTCCTAGAAGGGGGAGGGGGAGGGGAGGGGGAAGGGCGGGCCCTCATTACGGCCAGTTCTTTTTCAGTGTCTCTTGGGCGTTTGGTTTGCAAGTGCAGCTAAAAGGCATCTAGGAATGCGCTGCCCAGGTCGTTGGCGCTGCTGCCTGAGTGAAACTGGAAATGTCAAACACTGAAACAGCTGCAAAGTTAAAATTTAAAACAGAGAACTTCCTTAAAAAGATGAAATACTCTTTAGAAATAATAATAATAATAAAACACTTTTTTATATTCTGAGTGGATTACAGCCTATGAACAGACAGTGGTAAACAAACATTTATTATTTATTTACTGTATTTATATACAGTAAAACGTATATAAATGTATATTTATATGCATTCAGGGAGCCCCCGGTGGCACAGTGGGTTAAACCGCTGAGCTGCTAAACTTGTTGACCAAAAGGTTGCAGGTTCGAACCCGGGGAGCGGGGTGAGCTCCTGCTGTTAGGCCCAGTTTCTGCGAACCTAGCAGTTTGAAAACATGCAAATGTGAGTAGATCAATAGGTACCTTGGAGGGGTCTACAGACAATGCCGGCTCTTCGGCTGCCAGACTGTAGGGTCCATATAGCAATATTAAATAACCACTCACAAGCCGGTTCTGCTTTGAAGTGGATATATTGCTTGTATCTCTGCAGCAAAGAAAGACACTACTGACTTTCCCCCACCACCACTTCCTTTTATACACCTTTCCTGCACATCTCCCCCTCTTCTCAGTTTCCTTATTAGAACTTGTTGCTTCACAAGTTCCAATACAAAGCTTCCAGCGCCCTCAGCTGGCTTCAAAATGTCACAGAGAGAAAACTGAGGCAGCCAGGATGAGTCAGTCAGGATGTCACGGAGGAAATTTGTGATGTCTTCATTCCGTCAGAAATTGACTCCTGACATCGGCTTAGAAATGGAGATGAGCACCAGAGTCCCAGAGTCGGACTTGACTAGACTTATTGTCAGGGGACAACTTTTACCTTTACTATATAGTGCCTTGTTACAATCACATATAATGAGACACACAACCAAAGGCAAAGTCTTCTCCTTTCATTTCCAGCTTTGGAGGCAGTGCTCACCTCTGGCTTTGGGGGAGACGCTCTTCTCCATTTCCAAGCCAAGGGGCCCGTATTGTCACCTCCCGGTCGTGTGACTGGCATGACTTCTTGGAGTGTCTTTTTGCCTTTTCCCACAAAGGCAGTACCTATTGATCTTACATTTACATGTTTTTGAACTGCTAAGTTGGCAGGAGCTAGGGCTAACAGCGGGAGCTCACCCCATCCTGCAAATTTGAACTGGCAACCTTCAGGTCAGCAGTTTGGCAGCACAAGTATGTAAGCCATTGTGCCATGATGGCCCCCGTACAATACTCTTACAGTACTCTTGAAGTCTGAAACAATAAAAGCCCTTCCCTTTGGTGAGCGCAGGGTCCCTTGGGAGGCTTTGGGGCCGCTGCCTGACCTTTGCGCTCTGCCTTGACAGAGAGTGATCCAGCACAACGCCTTGGAGGACCGCTCCATTTCGGACAAACAGCAGTGGGACGCGGCCATCCAGTTCATGGAGGAGACGCTGCAGAGTCGCCTGAAGGACAGTGAGTGCCCCGGCCTTGCCCCCCTTGGCTGCAGCCCACACGGCCCTGGTCCGCTTGCATTGCGGTCTCCTCCCCCTCTGGGAAGAGGGAGATCCCGCTGCTGCCCCAAATGGATGGGCGGCCCCCGAGGTTCCCCTTCAGGGCCGGCCTGACGTGCTCCTCTCTGCCTCTCCAGCGGAATCCGTCATTGAGGACATGGTGGGCCCGGACTGGAAGAAGAGGTGGCTCTACTGGGTGGGGCGCTCCAAGGAGCAGGTGAGCGGGGCCCCGGGCAGCCTTGCCTTGTGGGGTCAGGTGGGACACCTCGGCCCGCCTCCCACGCATGCTCCCTCCCTCCCTCCCTCCCTCCCTCCCTCCCAGCTGCCTTGTGGTTTGGCCTGCCTTGTTCAGGGGGAAAGGCAGAGCTTCACGCTGGATGGACAGATGGGGAAGGGGAGGCCGGCAGTCCTTCCTGGTCATTCATAGAATCATAGAATCAAAGAGTTGGAAGAGACCTCATGGGCCATCCAGTCCAACCCCCTGCCAAGAAGCAGGAATATTGCATTCAAATCACCCCTGACAGATGGCCATCCAGCCATTCTCACACCAAGGGCTGGGAGGACATTCTGTGGGGGCTTCATGGGACCTGGGTGGGGTTTGGAGACTTTTCAAGGGGAGCTGGTTGCAGATCGGTGGGGGAGTGAAAACAAAACACTGAATCATAGAAACGTGGAGTTGGAAGGGACCGTGAGGGCCTCTAGGAAGTGCTTTGCCACAGCAGGAAGTGATGGAGGCACATTTCAGATGTGAGGAAGGCGTAAAATGTGGCCGGAGGGGGCTGTTATGAATAACTTTAAAGCATAGGTTCTTCTTATTGCAATTTCCCAGTAAGAGAAAGGGTGTCAGCAGGTTTTAGTTGCAGTCCAGCAAGCAGGTAGCAAATGATTTAGAGTGGCATCTTCCAAATTATGAGCTCTCATTTGTTCATTCCTTTCATGCAATTCCAGGATCACCCGTGATAAGTGAAAATCCGCGAAATAGGGACACTGTATTAATAGAGTTGGCTTGCTGTTGCAACTCAGAGTAGGCTTCACCTTGCTTCCAAACACCACCACACAGGAGCTGTAGTTTTATAGTTTATTGAGGAAAAAATCCAAGTCAAAAGAAATAATAAGCATTGCAAAGATCCAAAGATTAAGGCTAAAAGCAGAATATAGCTCCAAAGATCTTCAGGTAAAAGCAGGAGACACAATCCTATTGGCAAAGTTCAAACCAGAGTCCCAGGTACAAGCAATGAAACAATTGCCCCATGAATCACCATGCAAGAAATCCCAAGCGTACTGCTTTCCAGGCTAAGGTTATTCCATGAAGCTTTCAGGCTAATAAGCTACGTTGAACTGACGCTTTCTCAGAGTTTGCAAGAAGCCTAAATACCTTTCTAACATGAAAACATTAGGCTCTCCTAATCATAAAAGCATTGCAATGACCTTTCACCGAGCTGGCTTCTCGTCTGCTGGCCAGATGAGAACTCTGCCTGACCCGCAAGATCAAGACGAGCTTGCCGGGTCAAGTCACTATCTACACTTTCAGTGTCAGCGTGGGAAGGCACCTGCTCGCTATCTCCTTCATTAAAATTCCCTTCTGCTGGGAATGGCTGTGTTGACACTGCACTGTCTGTGGGAGCCTCAGAAGCAGGCCCAGAGATTTGAGGCACAGGAATCTGAATCCCATCATCCTCATCATCAGAAAATAGCTCAGCCACAACACTTGCTTTGGTTGTGGAGGATGGAGTACAGATTGGTGATGAGAGTGAAAACAAAACACTAAATCATAGAAACGTGGAGTTGGAAGGGACCGTGAGGGCCAGTCGGAAGTGCCTTGCCACGGCAGGAAGTGATGGAGGCACGTTTCAGAAGTGAGAAAGGCATAAAATGTGGCCGATGGGGCTAATGGTCCCTTCTGCCTTTGTGTTTTTAAGATCAGTGCTTTTTTGAGTCCCGCACCAGTCCGTAACCTCAGAAGCCACCCTGAGAGGGAGGGAGGGAAGCCAATTGGGGTGGGAGCGTAGGGCAGAACAGTAATGGGGACAAACAAGCCCCTCTTTTGTTCCAGAGCATCCGCAATGAGACGAAGAACGAGCTGGAGAAGATGATGAAGTGCAACGATGAGCACCCGGCCTACCTGGCCAACGACGAGGTGACCACTGTCCGGAAGAACCTGGAGGCCCGAGGGGTGGCCGTCGACCCCTGCTTGGTAAGGAAGGGGCCTCTGGCAAGAGGGGCGGCCTCTGGCTTGCTTGCGCGCTCACTTGCATGCAGGAAAGAGGTGGGCTGGGGCATTCGAAGGCTGTAATCTGGAGCAGGCACAGGCCAACTTCGGCCCTCTTCCAGGTGTTTTGGACTTCCAGGATGGATGGGTGGGGCCTTTTCTGGCCTATTTGCTGCCATCTTTGGAAGGCAGGGCCTTTATGAACCAAACCCCCAACACTCTCAAGCAGGAGTGCTGGTTTCAGCAACCCAGATAGCCCGAGGGACATTGTCTTCTGGGCCAACCATGCCCAACATGGAGCTGTGCTTCCTGAAGGCAAGGCCAGCCATAGCCATGTGTTTTATGTCTCTCTGTGTGTGTCTCTTTCTGCCTCCCAGATTAAAGACACCTGGCACCAGGTGTACAGGCGGCACTTCCTGAAGAAGGCCTTGGGGCACTGCAATCTCTGCCGGAGGGGCTTCTATTACTACCAGCGGCACTTTGTGGACTCCGAGGTGAGTGGGGACACGCGGGTGGGTGGGTAGGGGGCTTGGGGGGAGCAGGGCCTCCCCTTCAGGAAACCACCCAGCAGGAAGAGGGCGTGTTCTCCGTGCCTCTGACCCCCCCCCCCCCCCCCCCCCGTGTCTTGAATACTTTCGGAGCCATAAAAACATTCTTTAGTTTGTTTTCAATGGGGGGGGGTGCATCTGGCACTTTCGGAGAAAGAAGTGTGGCACACCGACCCAGTACTGCTCTCTCCTGTAATGGCTGTATAGATCACACAGACAAAAAGGGGAAACATCACATTTACTCCCACAGTCACTCGTAGTCCACTCATTCCCCCCTCCCTACTCACTGCCCTTTTTCCCTGTCGTGGTCAGCTGTGAATCGCACAATTGGTGTATTCCATATGTATTCATGCTGTGCAGGCAGCTTCGGAAATGAGACTAATTTTGACAGTTGGAGTCGCCCCGCCCACTCTCCCCTCAGTATAAATAGCCCGTGAGAGGGACTACTACCCAGTTCTTTTCATCCGCCGCTAGCAGCAGCAAGGAAATCAGAGACTACGCTGAACGGCCCTAACAGACAAGAGCGAGAAAGGGGTCTCCTGACGTGGAACCGTTTTGCTCTTGTTGCTCTTGATTGTTTCTGCAACTTGTCATTCCGCTCAGACTTGTTGGAGCACCATCAGTTTTCTTCCTTAGCATCAGGAGCCATTGATTCTGACTTCCTTGACTGAAAGAGTCAGTGTCCCTGACTATGTAAATCTGTGTTGTTTACGCCAAGAGTTCCCTGGTCAGTGGTGTCAGTTTGGCAGTTTTCTCATTCCAGAGTGAATCAAACCCTTCACCTCCTCCATAAATCCATTTTCCGGATTCCAAATGTCTTAGGATGTGTTGCATCCCAGATCAAGAAACGAGACCATAAGATTAAATCCACCACACTGGTCTGTAGGAAAAACAATCCTTTTTTATTGATGAAAAATTGGTTACAAAAGAAAGTTAAATGCAAAGTCAAAAAGCCACAATGGAAACACAGCAGTCAGGAAAATCTCTGAACTTGAGCAAAATTCCAAAATCCACAATACAAGAAGCAGGAACCTGTTAGCCTCTCACTAACCATGTACTTGAAAACTAGAAACCTCTGGGATTACCGGCCATGGAACAAAGGAATTCTGCCAAGGCACAGCCACAGTCCCAAACGTTGCTTGATCTAAGGAGGCACCCGGCAGGCGGCCCCTTATACCAAAGAAACTATTCCTTGAAACGTCCCTTGACTTTGAAGCCTGAGCCTGTCTCTCCTGTAATCTATTTGACCTTCGTAGGAACTGTGAATCACTCCTGTCTCTCGTTATCTGTTCCCTTCGGTCCTCATTAAAAAACCCAGGTGGAGAGCTATCACGGCTGGATTCCAAAACATTTTCATCCGGCTGTTCAGTTTCGCTTTCCCCGCCGCTGAACTCAGCATCAACACCAGTTTCCACATTGTCAGGGAAAACTACATGTTCAGTGGCTTGCTCAGTTGGAAATACTATCAGAGAATCAGGTTCACACAGATCAGGCTGAACCCCAACAGGATGGCATCTACAGTCTTGCCAGACCTGAATAGGCCCTTAGCCAGACCTCAGCCATGCCATTTCTTTCAGTCCACTCATCACCCTGTCCTCATTTATCCTACCTTGTTCATACCCAGCATTTTAAATTTTAATTATTACATTTGGCCCGGCCATAGGTTTTAAATGCTGTATGTTATTGTTATTGTTTATTGCTTATTGTGTATTTTTCTGTTTTTGAGTTTATTTTAACTGTTTTGTATTTATTATTTGTTATCGCTTTTGTTTATTGATGTGCTGTGGGCTCGGCCTCATGTAAACCACACCGAGTCCCTTGAGGAGATGGTAGAGGGGTACAAATAAAGGATTATTATCATCATCATCATTATTATTATTATTATGATTATGTCCTGGGGTGTGCTTGGCCCTGCAGTGGGGCCAGGACCCTCCGCCCAGTGGCCCTCTTGGGATGGACCTGGGCCCCATTGCTCCCATAGAGGATGGAAGGCGCTTGTGTTCCTTCGAGCAGGCATCCTCTCTCCTGCTTGGGAGCCAACGCTCCTCAGGATTTGGGGGTCTGGCAAAATGTTTTGCTTTGTCTTGATGGAGGATTGCATGATTGCTTTGAGCACTGAGAGATTTTGCTTGAGAGCCTTCCAAGAGGCATGTTTCAAGGGGGGCTTTGCTGCGTCTCTGTTCCTGACTCCCTTTCCTTGCCTGGTTTCAGCTGGAGTGCAATGATGTGGTTCTCTTCTGGCGCATCCAGCGCATGCTGGCCATCACCGCCAACACCTTGAGGCAGCAGCTGACCAACACAGAAGGTGAGCGGGTGGGGTTTGGGCGCCGCAAGCCCTAGTGCTGCTCACCAGGCCGCTCCTTCCTGAAGGGTTGTTTAGGTGCTGTTGTTGTTGTTGGGGTGTTGGGTGGTTTGCAGGCTTTGAAACAGAGGCTGGATGGCCATCTGTCAGGGGTGCTTTGAATGCAATTTTCCTGCTTCTTGACAGAATGAGGTTGGACTGGATATTGGCCCACCAGGTCTCTTCCAACTCTAGGATTCTAGGATTCTATGAACTCTAGGATTCTATGAAATGCTGCTAGAACGTGGCCATGTTGTTGTTGTTTATTGCTTCAGTCGCTTCTGCCTTTTGTTGCCCTCCTGGGCCATCCCAGGCCAGAGCTCCCTGTCGGCCGTGGCCACCCCCAGGGGCTCCTTCCAGGTCAAGCCAGTCCTTTCGAGAATACCATCCCTCCCCCTTGCCCTTGGTCGGCCCCTCTTCCTTTTTCCTTCCCTTTTCTCCCGCATCACTCTCTTCTCCAAGCTTTCCTGTCTTCTCATCATGTGGCCAAAGGACTCTGCCTTTGCCTTGAATATCTTCTCTCCAGGGAAGAACACAGCCAGGCAGACTGGAAACCACACAACACCCCAGCCATGCCGACTGTGAAAGCCTCTGACAATTTATCATCATCATGGTATTGTCGAAAGCTTTCATGGCCGGAATCAGTGGGTTGTTGTAGGATTTTTTTGGCAATATTGCCATGTTCTAGAGGCATTCTCTCCTGACGTTTCACCTGCATCTATGGCAAGCATCCTCAGAAGTAGTGAGGTTTGTTGGAACTAGGTTTATATATCTGTGGAATGACCAGGGTGGGACAATGGACTCTTCTCTGCTGGAGCTAGGTGTGAATGTTTCAATTGACCACATTGATTAGCATTTGATGGCCTGGCAGTGCCTGGAGCAATCTTTTGTTGAGAGGTGATTAGATGTCCTTGTTTGTTTCCTCTCTGTTGTTGTGCTGTTCTAATTTTCATAGACCATCATGATTTATCTATTTATTTAATTACCCTATTTATACCCTTCCCATGAGGTCACGAAGAGTCGAAAGCGACTGAACGAATAAACAACAAATACCCTTCCCTTCTCCACCCCGGAGGGGAATCAAGACGGATTTACACACAGGGGCAACTATTTGATGCCTTCAAACAAATTACAATTAAAGTAAACATTTTAAGATAAAATTTAAAACACATTCAAACATATAAAATATTATTATTATTATTATTATTATTATTATTATTATTATTATTATTAGCCATCCCCTGCCACGCTTTGCTGTGGCCCTCATGGGGGTTCTGTGTGGGAAGTTTGGCCCAATTCTATAGTTGGTGGGGTTCAGAATGTTCTGTGAGTGCAGGTGAACTATAAACCCCAGCAACTACAACTCCCAAATGTCAAGATTCTATTTTCCCCAAACTCCACCAGTGTTCACATTTGGGCGTATTGAGTATTCGTGTAGAGTTTGGTCCAGATCCATCATTGTTTGAGTCTACAGTGATCTCTGGATGTAGGTGAACTACAACTCCAAAACTCAAGGTCAATGCCCATCAAACCCTTCCAGTATTTTCTGTTGATCAGGGGACTCCTGTGTGCCAAGTCTGGTTCAATTCCATTGTTGGTGGAGTTCTGAATGCTCTTTGATTGTAGGTTAACTATAAATCCCAGCAACTACAACTCTCAAATGATAAAATCATATTTTTTTGAGTGATGGTCACTCCTTGTGTTGTGAGACATTTTGGTGCCAAATTTGGTGTGACTTTGTTCATTGGTTCTTTTGTTTTTAAGGTACTCATTACGCACAGAGCATTTATATATATATATATATAGATTATTATTATTATTATTATTATCATTATGTTAATGTGTTTGATATTTATTTATAGCCTGCTTTCTCTCTCTACAAAAGAGACTCAAAGTGGCTGACAGTAAAACCAAATGTGATGCACATACATACATGCACAAACACTAAAACATGCAAACATTAACATATAATTATTAATGATATTAAAACGTAAACAGTTAAAATCCTGATTGGAAATGGATTGAAAACGTATCGAGCGTCTTGAGAGCCCCTCCCTGGTGGGTTTTGCAGACTTTTCCTAAGAGTTGTGTTTCTCATCCGCTAGTGCGGCGCCTGGAGAAGAACGTGAAGGAAGTTCTGGAAGACTTTGCGGAGGATTGTGAGAAGAAGATGAAGCTTCTGACCGGGAAAAGGGTCCAGCTGGCCGAGGACCTGAGTGAGTCCCTTCCTTTCTCTCTTTCTCCTTCTGGGCCTCTCAAAGGGAAAAGCCACCAGGACTTGTCGTGGATTATTCCACTTTGTGGCCCCATTTCTTAAGATTGGCTCTGCATCTCGTGGTGCCAGAGCGCAGTCTGTTCAGCGCCTTCCAAGTCGCCCAGTCTTCTGTGTGCCCAGGGGGGAGTCTCTCATCTGGTATCACCCATAGATTGAGGTTCTGGGTTTGAGCCTGCCACTTTTGGACTCTCGCTTGCTGAGGTGTTCCAGCGAGTGTCTCTGTAGATCTAAGAAAACTATTTCTTGATTTAAGTCGTTGACGTGCTGGCTGATACCCAAACAGAGGATGAGCTGGAGATGTCTCTGCCTTGGTCCTTTCACTATTGGCTGTTACTTCCTGGTGGATGTCAGGTGGTGCAATGCCGGCTAAGCAGTGTAATTTCTCCAGTGGTGTGGGGCGCAGACACCCCGTGATAATGCGGCATGTCTCATTAAGAGCCACATCCACTGTTTTAGTGTGGTGAGATGTGTTCCACACTGGGCATGCGTACTCAGCAGCAGAGTAGCATAGCGCAAGGGCAGATGTCTTCACTGTGTCTGGTTGTAATCCCCAGGTTGTGCCAGTCAGCTTTCGTATGATATTGTTTCTAGCGCTCACTTTTTGCTTGATGTTCAGGCAGTGCTTCTTGTAGGTCAGAGAGCGGTCTAGGGTGACTCCCGGGTAATTGGGTGTGGAGCATTGCAGCACACCCAGACATCTGCTTAAACAGCAAGAAGGGACTGACTTGCGCCTTGAACCATTTGGGTTTGCTTGCTCTCCTCAGCTCGGCCTGCGTTCTGGTGGCCTTTCCGCTTGGTGATGCTTTCACTGCGCCTTTATCAATGGACTAAGGTGGCGCATGGGATGACCCTCCTCAGAAGTTTAGGGTTTTAGACATATGTTGAAATAGCAAGTGGACGCTGCTTTCCTGTGCTTCGCCCCAGAAAGGGGTTTCTGGCCACCTTTCCAGTTTTGTGGCACTTTCACCGGGCCTTCCTTGTCCCCATATTAGGCTGGCAGTGCCTGTCGGAGGTTTGGCCACAAGACCCCTTTGAGTGGAGCCCATCTTTTTGAGTCTTCTCCAAACTGAAAGCGGGGTTGCGGTGTTTTGCGCAGACCAGCCTTTCTTTCCTCCTTTTGCTCACAGCACCGAAAAGGCAGGCTCGGGGCCAGCTTGCATTTCACGGGCCAGGCTTTGGGGTGCCACGTGTTGCGTTTCCCCCTCAAACTGAAGGGATGTTTGTGCCTGGAAGTCGGGGACTGACTCGCTTTGTAGTGAGGAGGCCAGGCCATGGGACCAGCAGACCCTTCCGTAACTTCCCGTAGGAATATTGGGCATTAAAGCAGTCACGTGCAGCATAGCCAGATTTATATATGAGCCTATAATAGGAAACAGGAGAGAAAATACACAGGGTGATATTTATTTTATTTTATTTTATTTTATTGACAATATTTATATTCGGCCCTTCTCCTCACCCCGCAGGGGACTCAGGGCGGATTACAATGTACACATATATGGCAAACATTCAATGCCAAAGACACACAACAGATACAGACAGACAGTCAGAGGCTATTTAACTTTTTCTGGCTGCCAGGGGAGCTGTCGCTTTCATCGACGCTGATGAAGTCCTTCTGCATTCCCTGCATGTTTTCGCTGGAGTGCTTTGCTGGAGTCTTTTTCATGGCCTCGTAAATTAGTTAAATTAGCCTCCCCACACATAGGTGGTACATAATTTTCCTACTTGACAGATGCAACTGTCTTTCGGGTCGCAAAGGTCGACAACAAGCTACGCAATTGGTCGGAAGCTCACTCCAACCTGGGCTGGCTTCGAGCTCATGATCTTATGGTCAGAAGTGATCTTAATGCTGCTGACACTCAGACAGCTGTGCCACAGTCCCGGTGGTTAAAACAGATGCCTGCTGTAGATGCAGGTGAAACATCAGGAGAGAATGCTCCTGAAACATGGCCTGGTAGCCTGGGAAACTCACAGCAACCCAGATGAAAGCTTCGTGTTATCGTTGGAGGCAGTGCATCTCAGATGAGAGAGCAGGTGATGCAAGTGTCCTGACTTTGGCAGGAGAAGAGTCCCTCGTGCGGACAGGCCAGCCTCTGTATGCGAGGCATCCTGAGGCAGAGAGGAGCCTCGGGGCGCTTCCTTCTCAAACTCCAAAAGACGTTTCGGAAGAAGGGAGCAGCCTCTCCGTGCAGCAGGAAGCAAAACCCCTTGAAGTGCGCAGATCTGGAGAACAGGGGTGAGACAACAACAACAACAGCTTTATTTATACCCTGCCACCATCTCCGTAAGGGAACTCAGGGCGGCTTATATGAGGCCAAGCCCAAAAATTACAACAAATCAAATATGCAACATAAAAAATGCAGCAATAAAATATAATGAAAATAATAATGCAAAAAAATAAAAGCAATACAGAGTAAACACACAATGCGATATAAAACCACAATAATTGGACCCAATAATTGGGCAGGGCCAGTTGCAAAGATTAAAACGTTGAAAAACACTGGCTGAGATGAGCAATCTAGTGTCTCTAGGAGGAGGACCAGATGGGATGAGACAATGGGGTTGGATTGCCCAAGAGGGAAACAGAGTGCGTCCAAGGGCATTTTATGCAAGGTTTGGACAAGGTCAGGGATTGTTGTGCATTCATTGAAGGCACGCCAGAACAGCTAGCTTTTTAGGCTCTTCCTGAAGGCTGCCAGCGTGGGCATTTGCCTAATTTCCCTGGGAAGTGAGTTCCAGAGCTGAGGGGCCACCACAGAGAAGGCCCTCTTCCTCATCCCCACCAGTCGTGCTTGCGACGGAGGTGGGAGCGAGAGGAAGGCCTCCCCAGCAGATCAAAGGGATTGTGTAGGGTTGTAGAATCATAGAATCTAAGAGTTGGAAGAGACCTCATGGGCCATCCAGTCCAACCCCATTCTGCCAAGGAAATGTGGTCACGAAGGTAGGCGGATCCCAAACCGTTCAGGGCTTTGTAGGTAAGAACCTGCACGCGTGGCTTCTTCTTCTTCCTCCCTTCTGGCTGCCTCTCTCTGAACTTGGAAGGCTGCTTGTGCCTGGAAATCCTCTCTTGTGCCAAGTTTGGTCCAGTTCCATCATTGTTTGAGTCCACAGTGCCCTCTGGATGTAGGTGAACTACAACTCCCAAACTCAAGGTCAATGCCCACCAAACCCTTCCAGTATTTTCTGTTGGTCAAGGGAGCTCTGTGTGCCAAGTCTGGTTCAATTCCATCCTTGGTAGAGTTCAGAATGCTCTTTGATTGTAGGTGAACTATAAATCCCAGCAACTTTGTTGTTGTTCATTCGTTCAGTCGTCTCCGACTCTTCGTGACCTCATGGACCAGCCCACGCCAGAGCTCCCTGTCGGCCGTTACCACCCCCAGCTCCCTCAAGGTCAGTCCAGTCACTTCAAGGATGCCATCCATCCATCTTGCCCTTGGTCGGCCCCTCTTCCTTTTGCCTTCCACTTTCCCCAGCATAATTGTCTTCTCTAGGCTTTCCTGTCTCCTCATGATGTGGCCAAAGTACTTCAACTTTGTCTCTAGTATCTTTCCCTCCAGTGAGCAGTCGGGCTTTATTTCCTGGAGGATGGACTGGTTGGATCTTCTGGCAGTCCAAGGCACTCTCAGCACTTTCCTCCAACACCACAGCTCAAAAGCATCTCTCTTCCTTGGCTCAGCCTTCCCGAAGGTCCAGCTCTCACATCCGTAGGTGACTACAGGGAAGACCATGGCTTTGACTAGGCAATGGATCTTGGTTGCCAGTCTGATGTCTCTACTCTTCACTATTTTATCGAGACTGGACATTGCTCTCCTCCCAAGAAGGAAGCGTCTTCTGATTTCCTGGCTACAGTCTGCGTCTGCAGTAATCCCAGCAACTACAACTCCCAAATGTCAAGGCCTCCTGTTCTCTGGAGTCTTGGCTCTCCCTCCCAATTAGGTGTCGCCTGCAAACTTGATGATCTCCTGGCTTCCTTTGCCGAGAGTAGGCCAGCGCATGGGCCGCTCTGCCCGTCAGGGGGAGCCCCGGGACTCCTTTCCTTGGGAGGAAGAAGAAGCGGGACTCTTGGTGGGCCTCCCTCCCCAATGTTTGCATGTTAACCTCCCCTTGAGAGCTGAGCTGTGAGCATTTCCCAGCCCACAAAGCCTCTCTTCCTGCCTTCCTGTTGGGTCTTGCTGCCTCTGCTGCCGGACGCGGTTGCTAAGGGAGTGTCAACAATGGGCAGCCTCTTCCTGGAAGGGCTTGGTGCCGCCTTCCTTCTTCCTCCAAGGCAATAGCCTCGGGTGCCTGGCTGGTCTCTCTCTCCACGTTGGGTCCAGCTTCGCTCTTGGTTTCCCTTCTTCCTCTGGAGAAGACTTGGGAAGCTTCCTGGGAAGCAATAGTCAACTCAGCATGTTTTCCCCAGAGAGTCCCCCCCCCCCCCCCCTTTCATTATTGCACGATGTAACACAGCATCTGTTCCTGGGTGATATAAATGCCATTTCCTAATTGGTTCTATCATAGAAACATGGGAAAAGTTTACTAAACTGCCAAATCTTTGTATTGTCGAAGGCTTTCATGGCCGGAATTACTGGGTTGTTGTAGGTTTTTTCGGGCTCTATGGCCATGTTCTAGAGGCATTCTCTCCTGACGTTTCGCCTGCATCTGTGGCAAGCATCCTCAGAGGTAGTGAGGTCTGTTGGAACTAGGAAAAAGGGTTTATATATCTGTGGAATGACCAGGGTGGGACAAAGGACGCTTGTCTGCTGGAGCTAGGTGTGAATGTTTCAACTGACCACCTTGATTAGCATATAATGGCCCGACAGTGCCTAGAGCATACTTTTGTTGAGAGGTGATTAGATGTGCCTGATTGTTTCTCCTCTGTATTGTCGAAGGCTTTCATGGCCGGAATCACTGGGTTGTTGTAGGTTTTTTCGGGCTATATGGCCATGTTCTAGAGGCATTCTCTCCTGACGTTTCGCCTGCATCTATGGCAAGCATCCTCAGAGGTAGTGAGGTCTGTTGGAACTAGGAAAAGGGTTTATATATCTGTGGAATGACCAGGGTGGGACAAACGACTCTTGTCTGCTGGAGCTAGGTGTGAATGTTTCAACTGACCACCTTGATTAGCATTTGATGGCCTGGCAGTGCCTGGAGCAATCTTTTGTTGAGAGGTGATTAGATGTCCTTGATTGTTTCCTCTTGTTTTGCTGTTGTAATTTTAGAGTTTTTTTAATACTGGTAGCCAGATTTTGTTCATTTTCATGGTTTCCTCCTTTCTGTTGAAATGGTCCACATGCTTGTGGATTTCAATGGCTTCTCTGTGTAGTCTGACATGGTTGTTGTGAGAGTGGTCCAGCATTTCTGTGTTCTCAAATAATATGCTGTGTCCAGGTTGGTTCATCGGGTGCTCTGCTATGGCTGACTTCTCTGGTTGAAGTAGTCCTGCAGGGCCTTGCATGTTCCTTGATTCGTGTTTGGTTGCTGCGGCTGCGTTTGGTGGTCCCTATAGAGACTTCTTGTCCACAACTGCATGGGATACGGTAGACAAGAGTCCTTTGTCCCACCCTGGTCATTCCACAGATATATAAACCCTTTTTCCTAGTTCCAACAGACCTCACTACCTCTGAGGATGCTTGCCATAGATGCAGGCGAAACGTCAGGAGAAAATGCCTCTAGAACATGGCCATATAGCCCGGAAAAAGTGACAACAACCCTGTCAAAACTTTGTTTCTCCGAGAGGCACATCCTGCCGTAGCACATTTTGCTATCGTTTCCCCATGAATATCCAACCAGTGTCTCAACCAATCCAGCCTAGTATATTTCTGGAGTCTAACGTCTCCTTTCAAAGTCAGGGCCACATAATTAAACAGGACAGGACACTTTCAGACCAGGAGCAGAACATGTTTCCCATTTTGTGAGCTAGTCCAAGGGCCCGACTCCCATTGAGCCTTGAGACCGTCTGTAAGGGAATTCCTTGCAAAAGCAAACCGCCCGCAGTGGCCTCCTTGCACGCCTTACGTCCTGTGGAAAGTCAGATGTTTTACGAACGCACAAAAACAGAAAACCTGATTTTGTTAGAAATATATTTTGGGCTTTGGAATGTAACCCGCTTCCCAATTAATGTTGTTGGAACGGCATCAAGTAGGATGTTTTCCGGCCCCAAAACACACACATCTGAAAAAGCGGGAGGGAAGAATGTTGCATGCAGAAACCCTTTGCCCAAATATCCCGACCCGTCTGCACACTTCCCGCTGGGTGTTTTCACGCAGGGCTTGCTTTTCCTGCATTGCCTCCCGCTGGGCGCTGGTTCCATCCTGGCTCTGAGCAACCAGACAGAGTTGCAGACTTCAGGAAGGTGTTTGGCTCAAGGTCGCTGACTGTCCTGCCCTGAGGCTGCCGCCTTTACTGGTGTCCAGTTGGGGAAGGGAATAAGGGGTCTCCATGGTCGGGGGGGGGGGCAGGCTGAATGTGCAAGTGCACACCAGCCTCGGAGCCAGGAAGGGGCTGAGCGTCAGTCCTTTCCCCAACTCTGAGAGGCATGCCTTCTGTTTCATCATCCCAGTCAACACTTAGGCGGTGAGAGAGATAGGACGGGGAGACCCAGTTCGGAAACAGTCCGGGAAAGGGATCTGGGAGTCTAAGGAGGCCGCAAGCGGAACTTGTGCCCACAGAGGGATGCAGCACCTCAGAAAGGTTGTGTCCATAAGAATGTCATGTCTAGGCCAGGCCTGGGCAAACTTTGACCCTCCAGGCGTATATTGTATTATTGTATTATTTATTAGGCCTGGGTAACAACGGAAAAATTTGTTTCTAAAATCGATTTGTATTTGGGGGTTTTTTTTGTTTCGATATTTAAAATAATTACAAAATTTTCCTTTTAAAAAGTTCGATATTTACGAAATTTCGTAAATGGTAAAAATTTAACGAATCGATTTCCGAAACAATAACAAATCGATTCGTTAATGGCGGACGCGACCGCGAAATACGCTAAAAAACCTCCAAAACCTTCTGAAGCTTCCCTCTCCCTCTGTTGTTGACTGTTGGTGTGATATGATAATTTTTTTTCACTAATTAAACCATAAAACTGGCCCAGACATGCGGAAATAATAACGAAACGACCTCAAAACAATAACGAAACGAATACAATATCGAAATACGAAGCATTTACAAAACGTTTTTGAAAATTCGTTTTTTTAATAATTCCTCCAGAATGGTTCGTTATCGTTTTGTAATTGAAAAAATTAACGAATTATTAACGAATTACGAATTAACGAAACGAAACCGCCCAGCCCTAGTATTTACTATATTTGTATACCGCTTTTCTCAGCCCTCGGGTGACTCAAAGCGGTTAACAATAGCAAAATTCAATGCTCAGAACAACATAAAACAGTTAAAAACAATTAAAACAGTAGCATATTAAGTAATCAGTGATACATCAATAAACTTCTCATTAGTGTTGCATAATTAGAATCAGGATCCAGTCTCATCCTCCAAATGTTCCATATTCCTATGTTTGTTACACTGCCTATTCAAATGCCTTCTCGAACAACCAGGTCTTCACTTCCCTCTGAAATACTAACAAGGAGGGGGCCGATCTAATATCTGTAGGAAGGGCGTTCCACAGCCAGGGGCCACCACCAAGAAGGCCCTGTCTCTCGTCCCCGCCAGACATACTTGTGACGCAGGCGGGACCAAGAGCAGGGCCTCCCCAGACGATCTTAATGTCCTAACTGGTTCATAGGAGGAGATGCGTTCGGACAGGTAAGTTGGGCCAGAACCGTTTAGGGCTTTATAGGCTAAAGCCAGCACTTTGAATTTTGTCCGGTAGCGGACTGGCAGCCAGTGGAGCTGGCGCAACAGAGGAGTTGTGTGCTCCCTGAGCATCACTCCCATTAGTAACCTGGCTGCCAACCATTGGACAGTCTTCAAAGGCATCCCCACGTAGAGAGCATTGCAGTCGTCTATATGGGATGTAACCAGAGCATGGAGTACCGTGGCCAAGTCAGACTTCCCAAGGTACAGGTGCAGCTGGTGCACAAGTTTTACCTGTGCGAACCGCCGAAACCCATAGGCTGTTAGGAATTGTGGGAGTTGAAGTCCAAAACTAGGCATAATCAATCCAGGGTCGTAAATGGTTCTAAAGTACTTACAAAACTAGAGGGCGCTGGTGCTTTGCATAGAAAGTGTTGCTCAAGTTCTGGTGGTGGAAATTTTAGAACTCTAACAAAACTTTCAAAATTTCGTTATAAATGGCAGCTCCTAATTGGTTCTGTCATCAAAATCACCAATAACAAAATAATGGATTTTTTGAAGTTTTGTTAGAGTTCTGAAATTTTCACCACCAGAACTTGAGCAACACTTTAGAAGCAAAGCACCAGTGCCCCCTAGTTATGTAAGTACTTTGAAAACATTTAGAACCATGGCTTGCCCATGAGTATCCAAAACACCTGGAGGGCCCAGGTTTGCCCAGGCCTGGCCTAGATCGAGGGAAGTCCCAGTCCCGCTCTCTTCGGCTTTGGCCAGGCCTCTTCTTCGCCTGGAATAATAAGAACCCTGTGTCCAGTTCTGGGCAAAGCCGTTCAAGGAAGAGGTGGAGAAGGTGTGCTCCTCTGAGGAACAGCTGTGGGAACCCAGTAGGCTTCTCTGGTACCAAATCCAAGTACATTTGGTGTTTGAAGGGTAGGCCCCTGGAAATCCTTCACTCCCAATAAAGCCTGGTCCTCCAGTCAGAATTCCACCACATTTAAAGAGCCTGGGAAGCGGGGGAAAAGTGTTACTGTCGAAAAAGCATTCCCAGTGCCGAGCAGAGTAGCTGTCGTGTTGTTACCTGAAATGGAAACCCCAAAAGGTCAGGGCTCGGATAAATGACCTCTTGCTCCCTCGCTTGGCTTGGGAGACCCCGCCAGCGTCTCCTCTTCCCACCACCACGTAATGGGTGCCAAGTACCAGGATCTCCTTTTCGGCCAAGCCCTTGGACTCCGTCCTGAGACTGGGATACAGATTCACCCCAAAGCCTGGAGAATAGACGACGGAGAGAAGGGGAGAAGCCTGTTTCCGTATTTGAAAGGGTGTCACATTGAGGAGGAGGAGGAGGGCAGCTTGTTTTTGGTATCCTCAAAGGCTTTCATGGCTGGAATCACTGGGTTGCTGTAAGTTTTTTGGGCTGTATCATCATGTTCCAGAAGCATTCTCTCCTGACGTTTTGCCTGCATCTAAGGCAGGCATCCTCAGAAGTTGTGAGGTCTGTTGGAAACTAGAAACGTTGGGTTTATATACCTGTGGAAGGTCCAGGGTGGGGAAAAGAACTCTTGTCTGCTAGAGGTATGTGTGAACGTTGCAATTGGTCACCTTGATTAGCATTGAATGGCCTTGCAGCTTCAAAGCCTGCTGCTTCCTGCCTGGGGGAATGTTTTGTTGGGCGGTATTAACTGGCCATTGATTGTGTTGTCAAAGGCTTTTGTGGCCGGAACCACTGGGTTGCTGTAAGTTTTTTGGGTTGTATCATCATGTTCCAGAAGCATTCTCTCCTGACATTTTGCCTGCATCTAAGGCAGGCATCCTCAGAAGTTGTGAGGTCTGTTGGAAACTAGAAACATTGGGTTTATATACCTGTGGAAGGTCCAGGTGGGGAAAAGAACTCTTGTCTGCTAGAGGTATGTATGAACGTTGCAATTGGCTACCTTGATTAGCATTGAATGGCCTTGCAGCTTAAAGTCTGGCTGCTTCCTGCCTGGGGGAATGTGTTGTTAGGCAGAATTAACGGGCCCTTGATTGTGTTGTCAAAGGCTTTTGTGGCCAGAATCACTGGGTTGCTGTAAGTTTTTCAGGCTGTATCATCATGTTCCAGAAGCATTCCCTCCTGACGTTTTGCCTGCATCTAAGGCAGGCATCCTCAGATGTTGTGAGGTCTGTTGGAAACTTGAAAACGTCAGGAGAGAATGCTTCTGGAACATGGCCATATAGCCGGAAAAACTTACAGCAACCCAGCTTGTTTTCTATGGCTAAGACACAATGGAGTCATGCATTCAATCTGCAGGAGAAGAGGCTCCACCTGAATTTTTAGGAAGACCTTCCTCTCAGGCCGAGCTGTTCAGCCTTGGAGTGAGTCTGCTGCTTCCTAGGAGGCCAGTGGAGTCTCCCTCCTCCTCCAAAAGCTTTCCATCTCTCGGGGGGGGGGGGGGGGGGGTCCTGGTTGTGCCTTCCTTCCTGGCAAAAGGGGGTTGGACTGGATGACCTTTGGGGTCATCTCCAGCCCTGTGTTTCTGCAATTCTGCCTCCTGTCTGGCCGGGCTGGCATCCCGGGGTGGTTGGAGCCTTTTGTCGGGCACCTTTCTTTCCTTGGGGCCTGTTGGGACACGTCCCTTGGACCCCCGACACCCGACCCTTCTTCGTTGCAGCCGCGTCCCTTCCATTCACCCGTGAGGCCCGCCACTCAGACTGAATGCAGTCACCCAAAGCGTTGCTGTGTTTGCAGCCGTTGCCAGGTCTGCGGCTTTGTCTGGAGAGATTTGCAAACGCTCCCCACGCACTCCTCTCTCTTTGAGCCCACATTTCAGCTTGTTCTCCCTTTTTGAAGCCAAGGGAGAACGTTATTGACCCCAGCAGGCCCTGGAAGCCTTACTCTCGAGCAGGCCTGGGCCAGCTTGGGCCCTCCAGGTGTTTGGGGCTTCAACTCCCACAATTCCTCACAGCCTGTGGGAACTGAAGTCCAAAACATCTGGAGAGAAGGCCCAAGTTTGCCCACGGACGGCTCTAAAGCCAGGCCTCAGCCCCTCTCCATTTGTGCATTGTTTTGAATTACGATTTCAGTCCATTAACAGGGAGAGGTCAACCCTCCTGCTTAAGGAGCTCCATTGGCTGCCGTTCATTTACCAGTCCCAATTCAAGGTGCAGGTTCTTACCTATAAAGCCCTAAACGGTTTGGGACCTCCTACCTGCGTGACCACATCTCTCTCTTCGGTCATCTGGAGAGGCCCTGCTTGCGCTCCCACCTCCATCGCAAACACGATTGGTGGGGACGAGAGAGAGGGCCTTCTCGGTGGTGGCACCCCGACTCTGGAACTCACTCCCTAAGGACATCAGGCATGCCCCAACCCTGGCAGTCTCTAGGAGGAGCTTGAATTTATTTATTTATTTATTTAGAACTTTTGTATACCGGTCTTCTCACCTCCGTGGAGGGACTCAGGCCGGTTTCCAACAATAATATCACAAGCAATCGTTTAAAAACATCACATTCCGTAATACACTAACACATGAAAATACCAAAAATACAATCCTATAATTACAATGGCCAAGTCGACACAATGAAATTGTTGTTTTCCCTTTTCGAAGCCAAGGGAGAACGTTGAAGCGTGCCTGTTCCAGTGTGCCTTCCCAGAATAATGACCCTTAGCTGCACTTTGTCCTCTAAAGCACTTGACATTGATTGAGGTCTGCCCATAGGCCCCCACCAACGCCCCACCTCTTTATCTCGCCCATGACCAGCATCATTTTAAATCTTCATTACATTTGGCCTAGCCATAGATTTTAAAAGTGTGTTGTCCTATTGTCAATCGCTTCTGTTATTGTCTATGTGATTTATTTTAATTGCATGTATTGTGGTTGTTATTGCTTGTATTTTGTGTTGGCTGGGCCATAGAATCATAGAATTGGATGAGACCACCTGGGCCATATAGCCCAACCCCCTTCTGTCCTGCCCGAAAGGCATGATCAAAGCCCTCCCGACAGATGGCCACCCAGCCTCTGTTTGAAAGCCTCCAAGGAAGGAGCTTCCACCAGACTCGAGGCAGAGAGTTCCCCTGTTGGACAGTTCTCTGTTGCGACTCAGAGTTAGTTTCGCCTTGCTTCCAAACACCACCACACAAGAGCTGTAGTTTTGTAGTTTATTGCGGAAAAAATCCAAGTCAAAATAAAGAATAACCATCGCAAAGTTCCAAAGATTCAGGTAAAATGCAGAATACAGTTCCAAAGATCTTCAGGTAAAAACAAAAGGCACAATCCTATAGGCAAAGTTCAAAACAGAGACCAAGGTACAAGCAAAGACAATTGCCCCAAGAATCTCAATGCAAGAAATCCCAAGCGTGCTGCTTTCCAGCTAAGGTAATCCATGCAGCTTGCAGGCTAATAAGCTACATTGAACTAACACTTTCCCTTAGTTTGCAAGAAGCCTAAATACCTTTCTAATATGAAAACATTATGCTCTCACCAACATGAAAGCATTGCGATGACCTTCGCCCGAGCTGGCTTCTTGTCTGCCAGCCAGGCGAGAACTCCGCCTGACCCGCAAATCAAGAGGAGCCTGCCGGGTCAGGTCACTATCAAGGCTTTCTGCACTTTCAGTATCAGCGTGGGAAGGAGGCAAAGGCCTCCCCACCTGTTCGCTATCTCCTTCGTTAAAATTCTTCTGAGAACCGTTGTGTTGTTGACTCTGCACTGTCTGTGGAGGCCTCAGAAAAAGACCTAGAAGCAGGCCCAGAGATCTGAGGCACAGAAAAAGAGCCAGGAATCTGAATCCCATCATCCTCATCATCAGGGAACATCTCAGTCACAACATTCTCTTTTGAGATCTGCCTGTTTAGAAAGGGATTTTGGGCTGAAAGGGGCCTTCTCCCCATCTCCCAAGTGACAACGGTTTGTCCTCTGGAGAAGGGATGCAAACTATGCCCACATGATGATGGTGGACAAAAACCACAGACATTGCTCTTTTCCATGGCGGTGCTCTTTGTGGGGGGGGGGGGCACCTCTTGGGAAGCAGGGAAGGGAGGGGGGCTGCCCTCACAATCCGGGGCTCAAGAGGAGAGCGTGGCTGGCCTCCCGTTCCATTCATGGTCGGCACCTGGACCCGTGTTGCAGGCGAGTCCGGGCAATGTCCCAAACACAAAGCGCCCCCGGGACCCTTTCCCAGCAGCCGGGTGCCCGCATTCCAATGCTCTGCATGGCCAGGTGGGCCGGCCCAGGAGGCGTAGACCACCCAGAGAGCGGCTGGCAGGTGGGCTTCCCTCACGGTTGCACCCAACCTCAGAGGCCGCTCCTTCGGGGCAGCGTTTCAGCACATTCTTCCATCCAAGGCCTCTCTCGCATGGAGCCTTGTGCCTTCGACATCCAGCAGGAGACAAGCTTGCCCCCCCCCCCCTTATGCCCCATGTTTACATCCTCTTCTCCAAGCCAAATAGAATCAGCTCCTTAAGCCGCTCCTCAGGGGGATCCATGGCTTCCAGACCTCCAACTATTTTTGGTGGCCCTTCTCTAAACACCTTCCAGTGTGACCATATTCTTGAATTGTGCCCAGAACCAAAACAGAAGAGAGTGGGGCTCTGACTTCCCTCCATTTAGACTTCGGTCCTCCCTCCAGGTGTTTTGGACTCCAACTCCCACCATTCCTCACGGGCTCGCTTAAGCGGCTGAGGGGGAAAAGGAAAGGGCCCAAGCCCGTGAGGAATGGTGGGAGTTGGAGTCCAAAACACCTGGAGGGAGGGAGGGCCCAAGTTTGCTCCTGGCTGATTTAGACACTGATGCAGCCTAGAATCACGCATCCCACTCCTGTCCCCTCGGGGTCAACTTGTGGCCTATTAAGACCCCGAGACCCTTTCCCACAAACTGTCTCCAAGCCATTGCTCTCCTGCCTTAAATCTGTGCGTGTCGTAAGTGCCTGGCCGTTCATGTGTCACCACCACTGCGCCCATCTCAGCAACGTTTCCCCAGCCCCTCTTTTTCCAGAAAGGCCTTTGTGGTGATTGATTCATGGAGGGGGGACTTGCTGCCCTGTTATAAATCCCACCCGAAAGCTTTCCCATTTGGGGGCCCTCCCTTTGTCCCGGGTGGGTGCCCTTCTTGCGCTAATGAGTTAATTGTTTAGGACACCCCCCCCCCTCTCCAGAGCTCCGGGCAGCCTGTTGACAGGCCCACCTTTCTGCCCGTTTGATGGACGGACGCGGGAGGAACAGGCGCCGCCTTTGTGAGCCCCCAAAGAAAAGGGCCTTTTCCAGCCGCTTCCGCCTTGACCCCCCCCCCCTTTGTGCGCCCCAAACACGGCTGCTGCAGACAAGCGGGCCCTCCCCTGAGTTTTCTTTGGGCCTTTCTCTTCCCATCTGGTTTGGCAGCCCCAAAGAAGCCGCATTGTGCCTCCGCCCTCCCCACTGATCGATGGGACCCCTTTCTCTCTTTCTTGACTGGGAAGCCGCCTGGGGGGCTTCCCTCTCGCCCTTCCTGCCACACGCCCTTCCTGCTCCCCCCTCTCCTCCTGCAGGCAAGAAGGCATGGGCTTGCAAAGGAGGAGCATTCCTCTGCATCGCATCCTTCAGGCAGCATGGAGTTGGATCGTGGCCCTAGTGACATAGGTAGGTAGGTGGGTAGATCAGGAGGAGAAGGGTGGGAAGATACAGGTAGACAGATGAGAGAGAGAGAGAGACATATAGACAGATTTATTTATTTATTTATTTACTTACTTACTTTATTTGTATACCGCTCTTCTCAGCCCTTAGGCGACTCAGAGCGGTTTACAACAGTTTAGGTATACACAATACAAAATCATTAAGCATTTAAAAGCAATAGCATCACAAATCATTAAACATCAATATCAATACATCACTACATCATCATTTAAGGTTGGCTTTGAGAATCATTAAACATCAATATCAATCCATCACTTCATCAATATAACAAATCCATCAGGTCTCATCAATGAAATCAGAATCCAAACTCGTTATCCGATATTCCGTGTTCCGATAGTCAGATGAGAGCTACAAAGAGAGAGAGATAGGATGAATGGATAGGCAGGTGGGTGGATCGATTGATAGGTGATGCAGAGGGAGAGAGAGAGAGGTGAGAGGCACACCAATAGATGACAGGTGCAAAGAGAGAGGTAGAATGGAGAGGGGGGGTGAGGTAGGTGGTGCAGAGAGGGATGAGAAGCACACAGGTAGACAGGCAGGCAGGCAGGCAGGCAGGCAGGCAGATAGATAGATAGATAGATAGATAGATAGATAGATAGATAGGTGATGCAGAGAGAGAGAGATGAGTGACACAAATAGATTAGAGATGCAAAGAGGGAGAGAGAGAGAGAATGGATAGATAGAGAGTGCAGAGAGAGAGAGATGAGAAGCACACAAATATTTTATTTGTTGTGTCAGGGCAACCAGTCAATTGTATTACATTTCTAACATAACAAAACAAGCAAACAGACAAAGAACAAAGTTTGCAAGCTTGGTAGTTGATTAAATGCCCTTTGACCAGTCCCTGGCCCCTTGGAGTGCCTCTGGTGTTGCCGCAAGAAGGTCCTCCCTTGTGCATCATGTGGAAGAAGGGCTCAGGGTGCATTGCAGCAGGTGGTCTCTGGTTTGGTCTTCTCTGCACTCGCATGTCATGGACTCCACTTTGTGGCCCCATTTCTGCATCTCATGGTGCCAGAGCGCAGTCTGTTCAGCGCCTTCCAAGTCGCCCCGTTTTCTGTGTGCCCAGGGGGGAGTCTCTCATTGGGTATCGGCCATGGGTTTGAGCCTGCCACTTTTGGACTCTTGCTTGCTGAGGTGTTCCACTGAGTGTCTCTGTAGATGATGAGAGTGGGGAAAAGTGCCTGTCTTCATTTCTGCTATGCGCATGATCCAGCCTGGGCCTTGCGCCAGAGAGAGGGATCTGCTCATTGGGGGAGCCAGGCCTTGGTGGCCCATTGAACCCAGGGCATCCCGACTGGGATCTGCAGGGGCCTTATGGGGCCTCCTTCCTTGTGGACCTCCGGCAAGAGGTCTCCATTGGCACCTGAAGGCCCTGGTGGGATTTGCATGGCTGAGTGAAGCCCAGTGGGGTGGTCCTCCCAAGGCAGGCATGGGCCAACTTTGGCCTTCCCTCCATGAGTTTTAGACTTCCTACCTGCTGTTAGGAAACACTTGGAGGAGGGCCAAAGTTGTCCCATGCCTATCCTGAGGGGTCTCCCAGTTCTCAAAGGACCCAGTGGTTTCTGGGAACATTGCCTGTCATGTTAGCAGCCAAGTGGGCATCAAATGAAGGGGGAATATCCGGATTAGGGGAGGGGGTTATGAGAGATATCCCCCCTTTTTTCTCCTTCCTCATTCTGCATATACCACGGCCTTCTCGTGGCATTGAGCCTTGGAAACTGTGGGGAAGGAAGGCCCTCTCCCCCTTCGGAGGCCGCTTCCCACCTGGAGCCGCCCTGCTTCCCGGGTGTGTGTTATGCACTGCTGCTCCCCACCCCACCCCACCCCCACCCCACGGAGTGCATTCACCCTAATTACAGATCAATTAGCCGCCCGCCCGGGAGCCCCCTTCATGCTGGTAATCGGGGGATTAATGGGGAGAGAAGGCGTGCGTGTGCGTGTGTGTCCAGGGTGCCGTTTCATGTGGGATCAAGGGCCTCCCGCGCATGAATGCGCCTCTCTTGTGCGGCCTTTCTGCTTCCCTTGTCAGGCGGGGCTTATGGGTAGGGTGGGCGGAGGGGGATTATGGGAATATTCATGACCGGAATGAATCCAGGCCGGGAGCCGATCATCCTTTGGGTAAACAGGGAGGAAGCATTCAATGCAGAGGAGGAGGAGGAGGGGGCCACCACCTCGGGGGTCTTTCATTGCGGCAAAGATGGAAGGAAGGGCTTTGTGCCGCACGCACGCATGCACGCATGGAGGAGGACGCCCTTCAGCAGGTGCCCTCGGCCCCCATCCTTGGCTATGCAGAGAACAGCCCTATTTGTACCCATTGGTATTTGGAAATCATGTGAAAAAGGAGGACTGAGGTCAGAAAAGCAGACCTTTATGAGCCCTACCACTCAAGCTTAGTGGCTGACTAACTCCTCACCACAGCAGCGCACAAAACGGAACCCAAAACAGGCACACTATAATCATCACCGTCATAGAATCCTAGAATCATAGAGTTGGAAGAGACCTCGTAGGCCATCATCCAGTCCACCCCCTGCCAAGAAGCAGGAATATTGCATTCAAAGCACCCCTGACAGAGGGCCATCCAGCCTGTTTAAAAGCTTCCAAAGAAGGAGCCTCCACCACACTCCGAGGCAGAGAGTTCCACTGCTGAACGGCTCTCACAGTCAGGAATCAAGATGGAAGAGACCTCCTGGGCCATCATCCAGTCCAACTTTACTTTACCTTAACTTTACTTTACTTTACTTTCATAGAATCAAAGAGTTGGAAGAGACCTCATGGGCCATCATCCAGTCCAACCCCATTCTGCCAAGAAGCAGGAATATTGCATTCAAAGCACCCCTGACAGATGGCCATCCAGCCTCTGTTTCAAAGCTTCCAAAGAAGGAGCCTCCACCACACTCCCCCTGGGGCAGAGAGTTCCACTGCTGAACGGCTCTCAAGTCATAGAATCAAAGAGTTGGAAGAGACCTCATGGGCCATCCAGTCCAACCCCATTCTGCCAAGAAGCAGGAATATTGCATTCAAATACCCCTGACAGATGGCCATCCAGCCTCTGTTTCAAAGCTTCCAAAGAAGGAGCCTCCACCACACTCCGGGGCAGAGAGTTCCACTGCTGAACGGCTCTCACAGTCAGGAAGTTCTTCCTCATGTTCAGATGGAATCTCCTCTCTTGTAGTTTGAAGCCATTGTTCCGCGTCCTAGTCTCCAAGGAAGCAGAAAACAAGCTTGCTCCCTCCTCCCTGTGGCTTCCTCTCACATATTTATACATGGCTATCATATCTCCTCTCAGCCTTCTCTTCTTCAGGCTAAACATGCCCAGCTCCTTAAGCCGCTCCTCATAGGGCTTGTTCTCCAGACACTTGATGCTTTGAGTCACCCTCCTCTGAAGGACCCTTTCCAGCTTACCAGTATTTCAATGGGAATGGTTGGCCTGCTTTTGGTTGATCAGATAGTCAAGTTAATTCAGACTGTTGTTGTTGTGTGACTTGAAGTTGCTACAGACTTAGGGTCTAAATCAGGGGTCCACAAACTTTTTAAACAGAGGGCCAGGTCACAATCCCTCAGACTGTTGGCAGGCCGGATTATAATTCAAAAAAAATCATGCACACTTCAAATATCTTATTTGTAGTGCAAAAAACATTTTAAAACAATACAATTTTAACAAATATAAACTTATTAGTATTTCAATGGAAAGTGTGGCCCTGCTTTTGGCTGATGAGAGAGGATTGTTGTTGTTATAGTGTGCTTTCAAGTAGTTTCATACTTAGGTTGACCCAGAGCGAGGTCCGGGTAAATGACCTTGGAGGGCCACATCCGGCCCGGGGCCTTGGTTTGAGGACCCCTGGTCTAAAGTTTAGGCCAGGGGTGGATAAATGACCTTGGAGGGCCACATCCGGCCCGGGGCCTTGGTTTGAGGACCCCTGGTCTAAAGTTTAGGCCAGGGTGGATAAATGACCTTGGAGGGCCACATCCGGCCCGGGGCCTTGGTTTGAGGACCCCTGGTCTAAAGTTTAGGCCAGGGGTGGATAAATGACCTTGGAGGGCCACATCCGGCCCGGGGCCTTGGTTTGAGGACCCCTGGTCTAAAGTTTAGGCCAGGGGTGGATAAATGACCTTGGAGGGCCACATCCGGCCCGGGGCCTTGGTTTGAGGACCCCTGGTCTAAAGTTTAGGCCAGGGGGATAAATGACCTTGGAGGGCCACATCCGGCCCGGGGCCTTGGTTTGAGGACCCCTGGTCTAAAGTTTAGGCCAGGGGTGGATAAATGACCTTGGAGGGCCACATCCGGCCCGGGGCCTTGGTTTGAGGACCCCTGGTCTAAAGTTTAGGCCAGGGGTGGATAAATGACCTTGGAGGGCCACATCCGGCCCGGGGCCTTGGTTTGAGGACCCCTGGTCTAAAGTTTAGGCCAGGGGTGGATAAATGACCTTGGAGGGCCACATCCGGCCCGGGGCCTTGGTTTGAGGACCCCTGGTCTAAAGTTTAGGCCAGGGGTGGATAAATGACCTTGGAGGGCCACATCCGGCCCGGGGCCTTGGTTTGAGGACCCCTGGTCTAAAGTTTAGGCCAGGGGTGGATAAATGACCTTGGAGGGCCACATCCGGCCCGGGGCCTTGGTTTGAGGACCCCTGCTCTAAAGTTTAGGCCAGGGGTGGATAAATGACCTTGGAGGGCCACATCCGGCCCGGGGCCTTGGTTTGAGGACCCCTGGTCTAAAGTTTAGGCCAGGGTGGATAAATGACCTTGGAGGGCCACATCCGGCCCGGGGCCTTGGTTTGAGGACCCCTGGTCTAAAGTTTAGGCCAGGGTGGATAAATGACCTTGGAGGGCCACATCCGGCCCGGGGCCTTGGTTTGAGGACCCCTGGTCTAAAGTTTAGGCCAGGGGTGGATAAATGACCTTGGAGGGCCACATCCGGCCCGGGGCCTTGGTTTGAGGACCCCTGGTCTAAAGTTTAGGCCAGGGGTGGATAAATGACCTTGGAGGGCCACATCCGGCCCGGGGCCTTGGTTTGAGGACCCCTGGTCTAAAGTTTAGGCCAGGGGTGGATAAATGACCTTGGAGGGCCACATCCGGCCCGGGGCCTTGGTTTGAGGACCCCTGGTCTAAAGTTTAGGCCAGGGGTGGATAAATGACCTTGGAGGGCCACATCCGGCCCGGGGCCTTGGTTTGAGGACCCCTGGTCTAAAGTTTAGGCCAGGGGTGGATAAATGACCTTGGAGGGCCACATCCGGCCCGGGGCCTTGGTTTGAGGACCCCTGGTCTAAAGTTTAGGCCAGGGTGGATAAATGACCTTGGAGGGCCACATCCGGCCCGGGGCCTTGGTTTGAGGACCCCTGGTCTAAAGTTTAGGCCAGGGTGGATAAATGACCTTGGAGGGCCACATCCGGCCCGGGGCCTTGGTTTGAGGACCCCTGGTCTAAAGTTTAGGCCAGGGGTGGATAAATGACCTTGGAGGGCCACATCCGGCCCGGGGCCTTGGTTTGAGGACCCCTGGTCTAAAGTTTAGGCCAGGGTGGATAAATGACCTTGGAGGGCCACATCCGGCCCGGGGCCTTGGTTTGAGGACCCCTGGTCTAAAGTTTAGGCCAGGGGTGGATAAATGACCTTGGAGGGCCACATCCGGCCCGGGGCCTTGGTTTGAGGACCCCTGGTCTAAAGTTTAGGCCAGGGGTGGATAAATGACCTTGGAGGGCCACATCCGGCCCGGGGCCTTGGTTTGAGGACCCCTGGTCTAAAGTTTAGGCCAGGGGTGGATAAATGACCTTGGAGGGCCACATCCGGCCCGGGGCCTTGGTTTGAGGACCCCTGGTCTAAAGTTTAGGCCAGGGGTGGATAAATGACCTTGGAGGGCCACATCCGGCCCGGGGCCTTGGTTTGAGGACCCCTGGTCTAAAGTTTAGGCCAGGGTGGATAAATGACCTTGGAGGGCCACATCCGGCCCGGGGCCTTGGTTTGAGGACCCCTGGTCTAAAGTTTAGGCCAGGGTGGATAAATGACCTTGGAGGGCCACATCCGGCCCGGGGCCTTGGTTTGAGGACCCCTGGTCTAAAGTTTAGGCCAGGGTGGATAAATGACCTTGGAGGGCCACATCCGGCCCGGGGCCTTGGTTTGAGGACCCCTGGTCTAAAGTTTAGGCCAGGGTGGATAAATGACCTTGGAGGGCCACATCCGGCCCGGGGCCTTAGTTTGAGAACCCCTGCTCTACACAGTATTCTATAATCATGGCTTAATCCTAAATCTCCTTTCTCTCTCGGACTCCCCTGGTCCTCCCGTGGGACCCTCGGGTGGGTTTCTGGTGTTGCGCTGGGAGATCGAGAAATTCCAGGTTTGGAAACCATGCAGCTCTGTCATTCCCAGTTTCCCAATTCCAGAGGGTGGATCCGGTGTCCCTGACCCCAGAGTATGGGGAAGGCACACACTGTGTGTTTCATGCACACAAGTATGGAAAATACTGGGTGCAGGTTCTTACCTACAAAGCCCTGAACGGTTTGGGATCTGCCTACCTGCGTGACTGCATTTCTGTGTATGAACCCACACGATCTCTTCGATCATCTGGAGAGGCCCTGCTCACGCTCCGCAGGTGTGATTGGTGGGGACGAGGGAGAGGGCCTTCTCGGTGGTGGCCCCTCAACTCTGGAATTCACTCCCTAAGGACATCAGACACGCCCCAATGCTGGCAGTCTTTAGGAGGAGCCTGAAAACGTGGTTGTTCCAGTGTGCCTTCCCAGACTAAGGAAAACTCTTAGCAATATGTCCTCAAATGCACTTTAATATTGATTTAGGATTGTCTGCGCGCCCTCATCTTTCTCTGAAAACCCTATCCTAGTTCACCTCCTTGCTCATGTCCAGCATTTTTAAATTTTAATTATTACATTTGACCCGGCCATGGGTTTTAAATGCTGTATGTTTTGCTTATTGTGTATTTTTTGTTTTTGAGTTTTATTTTATTTGAATTGTTGTATTGATTATTGGTTATTGCCTTTGTTTATTGATGTGCTGTGGGCTCGGCCTCACGTAAGCCACACCGAGTGTCAGAGTTTTATATTTAGATCATTTCTTAAGTGAAAAATGGATAAGTGGTTGCAGGAATCATGTCCAGTCATTGTGTGGCCAGCAACAGTCAAGCCACCTGTGAAAGCTTAGCTATTACAAATTGAGAGACTGAGAATGTAGAGAGTAGAGAAGAGTAGAGAAGAGCATGAGCAGAGAATGCTGTTGGTGAGACTGTAAAGAGCTAGAGGAAGAGGAATAGACTCCTGTAAAAGCTTAAGGAAGGTTTGTATTGTCGAAGGCTTTCATGGCTGGAATCACTAGGTTCTTGTGGGTTTTTCCGGGCTATAGGGCCATGTTCTAGAGGCATTCTCTCCTGACGTTTCGCCTGCATCTATAGCAAGCATCCTCAGAGGTAGTGAGGTCTGTTGGAACTAGGACAATGGGTTTGCTGGAATATTGGAATTGATGGATTGAATCTGTTATTTGTGACTATTGCATAAACATTTACTTTATTGGAAGAAAGTTTGTCTTCTGTGGATTGTATTATTTTTCTCAACGGGGCGCAGCTTCCGAGAAGGGGGTTTGAATGCTTGAAAACAACCCCAACTATAAAGCAGCAACACCATAGCTGCGACACATCATTCCTTGGGGAGACGGTAGCGGGGTACAAATAAAGTTTTATTATTATTATTATTATATTATGCCATTACCTGCAGGTTGTGAGTGCCAGGTGGGCAGGGACGAGGCATTCCCGTTGTGTTGAGCCTTGGGCCAGAGGAAAGCCCTTCCCTTCCAGCCAGGGGTTCTGCCGCCCGTCCCCTCTTTCTTTTTCCTTCCCCTTTGTGTGCTGCAAGGGGCCTCTTTGGGGGCCTCTTTGGGGGCCTCTTTGGGGGCCCCTTCTCCCTCCCTTCCCGCCCTGAGGGCCCCTGCCTTCCTTCTCCTGGAGCTCAGCTCTTCTGACGGCCGTGTCCTTCTCTTTCCAGAAAAAGTCCGGGAGATCCAGGAGAAACTTGAAGCCTTCATTGAGGCCCTCCATCAAGAGGAGAAGTAGGCGGCGGGCGCAGGTAGGGAGCCTTTCTTGGGGGGCCAGGGCCACCCCCACCCCCCCTTCCCAGGCCTGGGGAGCCTTGCCTTGGAGAAGAGGGCAACCCCCTTGGCCACAGGCCTCTGGCCCTCTTGAGTCATCTCTACTCACCAGCCAAGTCCCAGGGCAGGCCAGGGCGTAGGGAAACCTTACCTGAAATGGTTTGCTTTTTGGATGTACTATAGAATCCTAGGGTTGGAAGAGACCTGGTGGGCCACCCACTCCAACCCCATTCTGCCAAGAAGCAGGGACATCACAGTCAAAGCACTCCCAAGAGATGGCCATCCAGTCTCTGCTTCAGAGCCTGCAAAGATGCGTGTGTTTCCAAAAAGCAAACCATTTTACTGCAGCCTTGCATGCCATGGGACTTGGCATCCAGGAGTTTTAGTCTCTACATAGGATCCTAGTCCCAACCCCCAGGGGAGACTGAGGGGCCGCTGAAGGGGTTTGGTTTTCATATCCTTGGGGCTTTTTTGTTGTTGTTGTTGTTGTGTCGGGGGCTACTTGAGAAACTGCAAGTAGCTTCTGGTGTGAGAGAATTGGCCATCTGCAAGGACGTTGCCTAGGGGACGAGATGTTTTGATGTTTTATCATCCTTGTGGGAGGCTTCTCTCATGTCCCCCATGAGGAGCTGGAGCTGATAGAGGGAGCTCATCCGCCTCTCCCCAGATTCGAACCTGCAACCTGTCAGTCTTCAGTCCTGCCGGCACAGGGGTTTAACCCACTGCGACATGCACAAATTTGCATTGCTCTTGTGCCATTGGCCCACCACAAACACAGATGTAACCATCCAAACGTTTGGTTTGTGCACTTATTCTCTCAGCTTCTACCCCTGGGGTCACTTAAACATTTCTTAGATGGGGAGGGAGGGGGGCACAAGCAGAAAAAGTTCAAGAAGCCTTTCAGTAAAGGCGTTCATTTGGAGAGGAGGGGAAGGTGCAATAATGAAGGGAAACACCTTGAGCTATGTCAACCTAAGAAAATGCAGAATTTCCCCACAGGGTTCTAACACAAGCCACTTTGACTCCCCTTTGTGGAGAGAAAAAGCGAAGTAATAATAATAATAATAATAATAATAATAATAATAATAATAATATAGTCAAGGTGGTCCCAGTGGTGATTGGCACACTGGGTGCAGTGCCTCAAGACCTTGGCCTGCACTTAAACACAATCGGTGCTGACAAAATTACCATCTGCCAGCTGCAAAAGGCCACCCTGCTTGGATCTGCACGCATTATTCGCCGATACATCACACAGATCACACTTGGGAAGGTCTGATGTGTGATCCAATACAACAGCCAGCAGAGTGACCTTGTTTACTGTGGACTCATCTTGTTGTGTTTCAAATAATAATAATGTTGGGGAATCTGAGCTGCTAGGCTCAAAAATAACCCTGGGGTGATTCCACCATAAATATAGCAGAGTCCCAGAAGCACACTTCATAACCAGCAGAAACTCACATGTGATGAGCTGGGATAAGCTTCGATATCTTGGGATGGCCCAGGATGGCAGAGTCCGAACTTTAGGCTCAAAAATATTTATTGAGGTAAAAGGAATACGTTCTAGATGGAAAAGGTCTTGGAGATGACTAGCTTACTAAGTCTCACCTTCTAAAAAAGGAAAAAGGACAAAAAGTAAAAAAAAATCCATGCAGCTACATTTTGCCTAAAAAGAGAGGTAAAAAGTGCATCCTCACTGGGAAGAAGAAAAGCAGAAGAGGCTGGGAAATGGTGGAGACCGCATGGTCAACCCCAGGGGAATAAAAATACCTTTTAAAAGGAAGTTCCCTCACGGAATGCCATTGCTACATCATCAAAGGGGAGGAGACCGTGGCAAGGAGGAAGAGGAAAGGCAGAGCGCTTTTGGGAAGGCATGAATAGGAATGGGGGGGGGGGGATCCCTCAGCCGTCTGGAGACTTGATGACAGAAGAGACTTGTGCAGTCCAGGAATGAAACCATAATAATAATAGTCGCCCTAGAGGGCTGAGAATGGCGGTTAATAAATGCACAAATAATAATAATAATAATAATATCTATATTATTATTATTATTATTATTATTATTATTATAAACACAACAAGATGAGTCCACAGCCGACACTCTGCTGGCTGTTGTATTGGATCACACGTCGGACACTTCCCAAGTGTCTAGGACTGTGTGATGTATTGGCGAATAATGCGTGCAGATCCCAGTAAGGTGGCTTTCTGCAGCTGGCAGATGGTAATTTTGTCAGCGCTGATTGTGTTTAAGTGCAGGCCAAGGTCACCAGGACCCTAAGATCTTCTGGGGAGGCTCTGCTCTCCATCCCGCCTGCTTCACAGGTGCGGCTTGTGGGAACGAGAGACAGGGCCTTTTCTGTGGTGGCCCCTCGGCTTTGGAACGCCCTCCCCATAGAGGTAAGATCAGCCCCCTCGCTGATGGTGTTTCGGAAAAGATTGAAGACATGGATGTTCAAACAAGCATTCGGTTAATCCGGTGCAAAGAAATTGATGATTAAGGACTGGTAATCATGGACGATGAAATTGGACTACGATTCTAGTTAAGAGATGCATTGGATTGTATTGGTGGCCCAATACTATGTATTGTATGTTGTTTTTATGCTTTTTAAACTGAATATTGTTGATTGTTTGTAGAGTTGTAAACCGCGTTGAGTCGCCAATTTTGGCTGAGAAACGGCGGTATACAAGTGCAGTAATAAATAAATAAATAAATAATAAATAAATAAATAAATAAATAAATAAATAATAAATGCAGGCCAAGGTCTTGAGGCACTGCACCCAGTGTGCCCATCACCATTGGGACCACCTTGACTGGCTTGTGCCAGAGTCTCTGCAGTTCGATCTTTAAATCCTCATAATAATAATAATAATAATAATAATAATAATAATAATAATAATAATAATAAATTAATAATAATAATAAATAATAATAATAATAATAATAATAATAATTATTATTCTGATTATTCTGCCTGCCCCTCCTTGCTGTGCATCCAAGTGCTGTTGCTTCCTCGCTTCCCACTCTGACTGCGTTCCCTGACTGCCAATCCACACCTGTTTTTGTCTTCTATCTTCCAGTTGGGCCTCTTCAGCCAGGACAAAGCCCCCTCCAGATCACGCGCGGCCCCCACCTGAGCAAGCGGAGCCCTCCTTCTCTTCCCCCCCCCCCCCCCCCCAATTTCTGTCTCCCACGACTGTCTCAAACGCCGTGTCCCACCTGCAAGATGCCTCGCTGTTGGTTGAGTGATGAGAACGGCCCTCCCTGGCGCCCAAGCCCAGTCCCTTCGCCTGGGAGGGAGGAGCTGCGGAGCCCTCCACGTTGGCCTTGGCTGGCTGCTCATTGCAGCTTTTTGTCTCTTTCCTCGAGAGGAAGGGCGCTTTCGGCCTGCAACTCTGCTTTTGAGGCTCCTCCTCAAGCGGTTTTGGCCAAACTTGGCTGGGCTCCGTTGTGTCCAAAGGAAAAAGACCCGGGGAGCATCAAATAAAAAAATGAATCTTTGTACAGAGATATATATATATTGGTGACGCCACCAAAGCATCCTTGTTTGAGTGTGCAAAGCAGTGTGCTCGTGTGCTCCCAAGTGGCAAAACAAAGTGCTTTAAGTATTGGTTGAGAAACAACGTCTTGGAGAAGAATGGATGGACCCGGTTGAGGCATTTCAGAGAAGTCTAGCTGGGAAGGTTGGAGAGTGTTTCCAGCCTGTTTCCGGGTTTGTGGCTCTCGTGCAGTGAACGCCGTGCCTCCCGCTCTCCGTTTGCCTGCAGTTCTTGTCTTCTGTCAAACACATTTCAAGTTCCCTTCCTTGTGCTTGCCACTCATTGTGAGCACGATGCCTGGAGAAGCGTCTGGCCTGAGTGATAGGAATCCATGTGGGGCCCCCAACTTCAGAGGGAGAAGGGGGCGACCCCCCAAAAGCCTTCCCTTGGTCAAACTCTGTCCTCTTGGTGCAGTGCCTGCAAGAGAGGATGGCTTGCTCCCACGTTCCTCCTTCCAACCAGCCACACCTTCGCCCCTTTGGGTGCAATGGAGGGAGTGCCAGTGTGGGAGACCCCCACTTCAGCCCCCCCCCCCCCCAAAAAAAAACACTAGTCCTGTGCTGATGGCCTCTTCCTCTCCACTGCCAGTTCCTCCCTTGATGCATGTCATGGGGAGAGTGAATCCTCTCCCTTCCCAAGTTGACCTAACTCTCCCTTCCTCCCCCCCGCCCTGAGACCCCCACTCTCCCCCCCCGCCGCCTCTGCCCACCCCCTCCTTCCCTATTTCCTGGATTAAGATGCTTCCCTTCTCCTTGCGTTGGCTCCCAAATGGCCTGCAGAAGGCTTGAGTTTCTGGGCCTCTGGTGGCCCTTGTTTGGGTGGGACAAGGTGGTGATGCCTTGGCTCTTGCTGGAGGAAGAAGAGGAGGAGGAGGAGGAGGAGGAGGAGGAGGGCGAGTCCACTTCTGCTTTCGTTTCTGGTCCAGAGAAGCAGGCTGACCCACTGGCCCTCCACCCTTGGCTGGCAGGATGGGGAACACCATGCAAGTGGCACCTTCAAGGTCTCTTTGCAAGAAGGAAACGGAAGAGCTCCGACCTCCTTGGCATCTCCTCCTGGACTGGAATGAGCGACAACGTGGTGGAAGGAGTCCTTGCTGAAGCTGCCGGTCTTGCCAGGCCGCCCAGGCTGGTGTGGCCGCTCAGCCCACGCCCTCCTTGCCCCGAGAGGCCCTCTGCGACTGGCACACACCACACGGAACACGCACCTGGCACCTGGAGCACTTTGGGGCCCTCGGCCTCGGCCGCTGACCGGAGAATCCGCATGATGTATCCGGTGGGAGTTTGTTATTTATTGAATGCAGGTGTCCGGGGAGGAGGAGGAGAAGCAGCTCAATAAATGTAGGATTGGAACACTTGCTGGCTCAGGCTGGGTGTGTGTGTGTGAGTGTGTGTGAGTGTGCCCTCGCGTGTACGCTGAGGTGGGGGGGGGGCATAGAGCCAGAGTCCTGGAAGAGACCCCCAAGGGCTATTACATTTGGCCCAGCCATAGGTTTTTAAACTCTTGTGTGTTATTGTCTATTTATGAGTTATATTAATTGTGTTGTTTATTTTGTTTATTGCTTATTTTATTATTGCTTGTTGTTTTTGGTGTGCTGTTGGGCTTGGCCTCGTGTAAGCCGCTCCGAATCCCTTGGGGAGGTGGTGGCGGGGTATAAATAAAGGTTTATTATTATTATTATTTTATTATTCTTATCCAGCCCAGCCCCCTTTGCCCAGGCAGGAAGACACCATCTAAGCACTCCCAGCAGATGGCCATCGAGCCTCATAGACACTAAGGCTGTAGAATAATAGAATCTCAGAATTGGGACCCCAAAGGCCCTCCAGTCCAGCCCCTTTGGCCAGGCAAAAGAAGCACAATTGAAGCCCGCCTGTCCAGCCTCTGCTAAAAGGCCCCCAGGTTCCACAGGTAAAGGGCTCCAATTCTGAGGAAGTCCTTCCTCATTTCTTGCAGACTGCACCCATTGCTCCCTGGTGTCCCCCTCCCCAGAGCAGACGGCTTTCTCCCCCATTCTCCCCAATGGGACCTCCTTTCCCACATTGAAACCGGGCCTCCTTTTCTCCAGGCGGGACAGACCCAGCTCCCAAAACGTCTCCTCAGAGGGCTTCCAGACCTTAGACGCTTTTGCTTTCTGCATTCCTTCCTTTCTGCAGATGCGGATCCTTCTCCTGCTCCATTAAGGAGGAGGGGTCCCTTTGGGGAAAGGGTGTTTTAGGGTGTTCTTTGCTAAGTGCCGAGGAGGGGGCTTCCCTTTTCAATTACCTGAAACCAGAGGTGGCACTTTGCTTGAAACTGTTGTATTAAAACAAAATTACCCTAATGATCGGATGATTGGTTGGAACAAAGGAATTATAGTGCATTAACCAGAAGTTCACCCATCCCTCCCTCAAGTGGCAGCTCCATCTCTCAATTGGGGGGGGGGGGTCTGATGGAAGGAAGGAAGCGGAGGAGGAGGATAGAGATGGGGGGGGGGGAGGCACCAAAATGGGAAGTTGCTTTGCAGTCAGTGTGAATGGCAGCCCCTTCCATGGGCATCCATGGGAGTTGCAGCCCTGGTGCCTGGAGAGGGCTGGCCTGGGCATGCTCTGCCTTTGGATTTTGAAGGGTCTGCAATGAGAAAAGGAGCTTGCCTGGATCCAGTGCGGGGCCAAAAGGGCTTCTCAGTCACGGCTTTAATTGTGGAAGCCAGGCCCCCTTTCAATGGAAATGAGGAGACGAGGCCTTCCTTCCCAGGCTCGCTTTGGGAGACACAAGATTTGTTTGCATCGTGGCATGCCTGACTTGTGTGCATGGCTTGGAAGGCCAAGGGCCCATCCACACAGTACCTTTAATTAATTTATTTCCAGTATTTCTACCCCATTCTTTCTCAACCCCCAAAGGGGGACTCAGGCAGCATTTGGCAGCAATTCTATACCAATACATAATAACAAAGCAGTATAATAACAATTAAAACAGTAAATAGAACATTCATTAAAAACAATCTCATTATTCCAGTCGAATTCCATATCCAAAGTGCTATTTATGTCTGCTGTCCATCCCAGGAGCTCCTGGTTCAAAATGGAGGGTGGACGGACAACATTAGCCGAAAATGCGGGAGGAACCACTACAAAGCCTGAAAACTGCGGGATTAAGGAAATGTAGGAATATCCCAGTTCAGGCCAGATGATTCGGATCTTTGGATCTCTGTATGTCCCTACATCCCAAATGTATGGGATTATTTATGTTGCTTTGTTCCCAAGTTATATATATCATAGAATCCTAGAGTTGGAAGAGACCTCCTGGGCCATCATCCAGTCCGACCCCATTCTGCCAAGAAACAGGAATATTGCATTCAAAGCACCCCTGACAGATGGCCATCCAGCCTCATAGAATCACAGAGTTGGAAGAGACCTCCTGGGCCATCATCCAGTCCAACCCCATTCTGCTAAGAAGCAGGAATATTGCATTCAAATCACCCCTGACAGATGGCCATCCAGCCTCTGTTTAAAAGCCTCCAAAGAAGGAGCCTCCACCACACTCCCCCTGGGGCAGAGAGTTCCACTGCTGAACGGCTCTCACAGTCAGGAAGTTCTTCCTCATGTTCAGGTGGAATCTCCTCTCTTGTAGTCTGAAGCCATGGCTCCCTTGCGTCCTAGTCTCAGGGAAGCAGAAAGGAAGCTTGCTCCCTCCTCCTCCTCCCTGTGGCTTCCTCTCACATATTTATTATACTGATATCGAGCTCTTTTGTGGGGGTCTCCCAGCGGGGGAGATCCCTGAAGACCGCTAAAGGGGTCCCTTGAC